>MU107266.1:0-45523 GCA_012274485.2 Sinapis alba | reverse complement strand
GGTTAAACTTAGCTAAGTTAAGTTCAGTTTGGTTTAATGATAAATCCTTTCAGCTAAGTTGTTGAGATGCCAGGCGACCATGAACTGAACTAATATCAATTCACATAAGGGCTTAAGAAATCGATCCAGACAGAAAAATCAACTACTCATTCAGCTGGTTACAATCTAAACTGATCTGAATCAAAAGGCAAAACAGTTTACCGGTTCAAATCAAACACTGTCTGAACTCAGCTGATACACCACGTAAGGATGAAGCCACGCCCAACCTGATCAGTACCATATCAAGTCAAGGTTGAATTCATTCAGAAAAATCTCAAAGTGTAGCCAAACCAACAGAACTTCTCACAGAAAACTGATCCACAAACATCTTACCAATCAAAATCAAAGGCTGATGAACATGGGTGATTCTCAACTTCAGAACACCAAAACTTCAGATCTTAATCACATAAATACCCACTGATTAGAGTCACAAGATGGTGAGAAAGGGTCGTCCAAGCTCACTTCTCTTCTCTGAATTTTCTTGAATTGTTTCTCTGAATTTTCTATAAATTTTTCTGTTAAATTTTCTCTCTTCTCTCTCTTTGATTTTTCTGTGTTTCTCTCTGGATTAATCATGACCAGAATGAAGGAGAAGGAGATAAATACATGGAGAGGAGTTTCTTATGAGTGTCCAGCTTGTAAACCAAAGCAAGGATGAGAATGGACAGCTAGCATCCTACTTCATTATTTCTGTCCAATGAAGTAACCAAGCAGCTGAACCTTTTCTCCCAATGAAGTAATCTCCAAGCAGGTGTGCAACTCACATGACTTTTAATGTAGCAAGCAGGCAGGAAGGTGCATGGAACATGACTGGTCAAGCAAGCAAGCAGGTGAAAATCATGTGCATCGCACATGACCGGCCAAGCAGCTGAACGGTCTTTTTGGGCAGTTTTCGACCAAACGTTTCCCGTCCATCGGATCTCGTCTTTCTTTTAGATAAACTCTTTCATCTTAAATAAACTTGACCATAATAATTAAAACTAGACCATAACTATCAAGGGAAGGTCTTTTGAAGACACGACAGTCTCATCTAGACATTAATTCATCGGGTCGATTTTATTTTAATTTTGATCGACTAACTCGAAACTGGTCGAGCGGAATTTTTTTCGACCAAAAATTCATTAGTTCTTGAGGGTTATTACACTTCCTCTTCTGCAATGTCTGAGGATGAGACCGGGAGTGATGATACGATAACGCCCTACTAATCCGCTGCAGAGAGAAGGAAAACTAATATAATGGGCTACCTCGGAGAAGATCTCTCACAACGGTCAAATCCCAGGGCCACGGCCAAAGAGGGTTAGCAACTGCCAAAAAGAAAATGCAAATACAAGGTCAGACGTCTTCAAAACAAAGAACATGCAGATATCCGACCAAAGTACCATGTTGTTTCTATTCACTACAGAAAACAGGGATACAACTCTCCGCAATGAACACACTGTTTATACGAACTAAGAAAAATCATTCCCTCCATTTGTGTCTGTTGGAGTCGTCTTCATGACTATCGACATGAACTTTCGAGGAGTCAAATGGTACATGATAGTTCCCGATAACTGTTGAGGCCGCAGGAAGGCCTCGAAGTAGTCAGCATCAAGGACCATCCCCCGTTCGTAGCTTAGAACCAGAATGCCAATAAGATGTTGCAAACCAGTGAGAGTCATTTGGCTTATCGACAGTCTTAAGCGGTTTAGGGTGTGGATGATGACTTCCGAGATGGGAAACCACAAACGACAGCGCACAAGATGCCCCTCGTAGCATGTAAAGCAACCCTCTGGAGGGTTGTCCGCATTTTCCCCATGCTTTGGAATCCAAAACTCTACTTCGTCCGGGACTTGAAAAAACTCGCGTACAATGTCAAGGAAGGGATACGAGCTATTGCTCGGCAGGCCGGAGTCACACTGAAGGCGATGCCTAGAACGGTACAATGCCTCGGCCAGAGGGACTGTCGCATTGCATGTAGCAACCCAATACGCCTCGGCCTCCTCGGGGTCAAGAGAACGAGGCGAGAACTCCTCCTTGGGGGTGACTTCATCATCATCACGAATGCTGTCGGGGCTGGAATGTGGAGCCTTATTACTCTTAGAAGCTCTCTTTTTTAAGACATGTTTAACAACAACAAGAAAAAAGAAAAGAGAGAAAGGAAGAGAGAAATGTGTTATACCTATGAGAGATTTCTTAAGAAGTGAGTAAGTAAAAAACTCAAAAAATTACTCCACCTACTTATAGGCAAAGAAATTTACTATTAACCTTTGGACTTTTGGTCATAAATTTTGCCTAATTGCCTAACTTGCTCGACCGTCTGCTGGAACCTCATGCTAAATGTTCACGATTCTAACAAGCTGGGGGCGGGGGTAATTGTTGGGGTCAAAATTAGTTACGACGGAATCAACGAATGAAATTTCTTGGGAAATTGTTTGCAGGAACAAAACTTTCGTATAAATGTTTAAAAAGAGGTTATACGACGAGTTCTCGAATTAGAAGATCCAATCTCTTCAACAAATGACTTTCGGAAAATAATGATGAAAAGGGGAAAGGATTTACTAACACTTGTCAAACCGTCTGAACCACCCAAGGAAGGGCGGAGCTCAGTCCGTCCTAACCGGCCTGCCATATGGCTAGCTCGATTCGCTTAGGCCAGCTTGCCATATGGTGAGCTCGGGCCTCTCGGGCCTGCTTGGCATATGGCAATCTTAGTCCTTGCAGGCCAGCTTGCCATATGTTGAGCTCGGTCCTCACGGGCCAGCTCGCCATATGGTGAGCTTGGTCCTCACGGTCCAGCTCGCCATATGGCAAGCTTGGTCCTCTCAGGCCAGCTCGCCATATGGCGAGCTCGGTCCTCTCGAGCCAGCTCGCCATATGGTGACTACGACCGCATCATATCAAAGCAGGAACTCTTGTCTCATCATCATAGCTCTATCCATCGAGCCATGACCATGATGTCCCTTATTTCGTCTCGATCAGAGTTACCGTTAAAGCTTTACGATAAAAACCGCGAAGACTTATTTTCTCTTATAATTTCGAATCGGTTGTATAAAAAAGCGATAGTTAACTTAAAACACCAGATGCTTGACTGTACGGTTAATTTGAACTCTTTTATAAAACTGACATCATATCGAAGGTGATTTCTCAAAGAAAACGTAAAAAACCTCAAAGTAAAAAAACGGTCCAAAGAGGTCTAAAACGTGACTAAAAGCCCACTTGCAGTTTTAGACGAGAATGAACCCAAGATTGATAAGACGGTTTACCTTTTATTCATAGGAGAAGATAAATGTCAAGTTTCGAGGATTATCATGAAGATCAAAGAAAAATGGAATATTTCCACGAAGCAATAAACTCGATCCAAGGACAGAAAAGAAAGGTGCAAACCGACCTAGGAGGAGTATATAGGAAGTCGAGGCGAGAGATGCAAGGAAGAAATTTTTAGACAGCAAACTGAGTAATTTAGGCATATTTCCATTTTTTGTTATCGAGCTGCGACTCAAGGTTTCTGCAGTCTTAGGTTGCTTGACTAGGGGACTCGCCCGCAGCTCTTGTGGCCAAGGCTCTTACCTGTTGTTCACGCTTAAACACAAATTCAGAATAAGATCTTTTTCTTTCTTTGTGCTTTTCAGTTTATTATTTTCATCTGTTTTCATATATTGACTGCTTAGCATATGGGTCTGCAGGTAACCAAGACCTTCAGGGAAAGTTAAGTTTACTTGGATTTACTCCAACACGGAAATCAATGGTGTGAATTTCGGTTCCCACACCGTTCGCGACTATAAAAATAAAAACAATGTGTCCGCGACTATAAAAATTAAAACAGTCTGTCCGCGACTATAAAAATAAAAACAGTTCGCCTGTGACTATAAAGGACATAAACACTCCGCCTGCGACTATAAAATACTTGCTCTCACTCATGTTCTTCAATTGGCCCCAACGAACACTCTAACCGTTCTAAACAAACAATAAAACTTTCATAGAATTGGTTCTCTAACATCCAACACATGATAATAGCGCTATAAAAGAAACCCAAAATTTTGGCCAGCACTTCCAAGACTTAAAAATTTTCTTCAGAGAGATACTCGGTTCCCGATTGATGCAAGTCATATAAACCTATAACTCATTGCAGACTTCCGTATCGAGAAGAAATCAGGTTAAAACCACAAACGGAATACATAAGCCGAAATAGTCATCACACATCCTAAAACTGAAAGTAAACCTATGTCTTGCCCTAAACCCAACACGCTGGTCTCTAACATCTCAAAGGCATAATATCAAAATGATACGAGATTCCTAAACTACGTCTCTTTGTTTACATCTGCATGTTTATGAAACTCTTCGAAGAACTTTCGAGAATCCGCATCTGAAACAAACGACAGACTTAACGATCTTCGAGAGTCACATGTGAGATAATAACTCATATTCTCCCTCTCAGTAAAAACAAAAAGCACAACTTAAATCAATATGCATGTCATTATAAACCTAAACCGCATATCAGTAGGGATTTAAGTGCCACATGTGTCCAATCCCGAAATACATAAAACGGCTACAGTACTTGGCCCAAACAACTCAAGAAACTAAAATAAAAAGGGACACATCCCTGGCTAAAAAATGTGCGGATCACATATCCACATTACAATATCCAGAGATGCATGCACCAAACTGGCTCGCAGAGTAGTTCACTTCATCTTCTCCCCCAGCACTAGCTCCAACTTCCTCCGAGTCGGGCGAAACAAGAACAGGGGCCCAAAGCTCCCTGATCCTTTCCTCGACCGGGCGAGCAGCAGACTTTGCGCCTTCGAAGTTTCCATGTAACCAGACATCTTAGTTACCTGAGACTTAAAGGCATAATCAGCAGCTTATGTACGATAGAAACCGCCCAAGAAGCCTCATCATTCACGAGAGAAAAGAGAGAAGATTTCTACCTTAGAAAAATTATCTTGTGGAAGTGAGAAAATGAAAAACTTGAAAAACTTACTCCACACACATAAAAATTGGAAAGGTACTATAGTTGTTGCCTTTGGTATTCTCAACCATTAAATTCCGCCTAATTTCCCTAACATACCGAACGCCTTGCAAGAACGTCACAACGATTCTAGCAAGCTGGGAGGCTAGCTGTTGGGGTCGAAACCGGTTATGACAGAATCAATGCTTGAAAACAACCAAAGTAAAAATTTTCGATCATTAAGTAAAAACTTCTTAGACTCAAAGAAGTTTCCTTGACAAAGTTTACCCAATCTTTCTCAAGTCTTTTGAAAACCCAAAATTTTGGTCTCAAAGTCGGTACTCAACATTGTTGTTAAACTCCTCCGAAGAACCTTTCGAGATAACTTCATAAAAGATTGGGCAATGTGCCTTCAAACAACATCCCACTCCATCCAAGGGTGGGGACGTCCTTCACAATCCACCACCCCTAGGCAGGGACGAGCCAGCGTGAACCACCCCGCCCTAGGGTAGAGATGTTCCTCACAAGTCACCCCGCCCTAGGGCAGGGATGGTTCAGACCAAGCACCCCGCCCTAGAGCGGAGACGTTTCTCACATCACCCTGCCCTAGGGCAGGGACGGTTCAGACCAATCATCCCGCCCTAGGGCGGGGACAACTCAACCCGAACCACCCCGCCCTAGGGCAGGGACTTTCCTCACAAGTCACCCCGCTCTAGGGCGGTGAATTCTCTCTCAAACCACCCACCCTAGAAAGGGGACGTTACACCAAGAACCATCCCGCCTTAGGGCGGGGATGATCCACGGATCAGTACATCCCATCCTAGGGCAGGGAGATCTCATCACTTGGAGCATTCCTATCCAAGGACAAGCCGTGCAGTAACTCCCGAAATTCTGATCAAATGAGCTTTTTTGTGACAATTGAACTTACCATTCGATTTTTACGATAAAAACTGCAAGACTCGTCATTCGTAAAAATTCGAGAATCAATCGTATACTGTGACGTTGGTTAACTTAACACAATTGTCATCATGACTATGCATCCATACGAAATGTGATTTCTCCGAAAGAAATTGTAAAACGTCAAAGTCAGAAAATGGCCCAAAAAGGGTCCAAACGTGGTAACGACCCACTTACAAAAGCTCGGTGAGAAAGAGCTCATTCATTATGACAGCTTACTTGGTTTCCAAAAAGGCAAAAAATTGATTATTTGGTTGCTTGAAGTTAGGCTAAGCAGAAATCCAGGACCTCAGGGAAAGCTAGGGTTGCCTAACTTTCCTTCAATTAACAGAAATTGACGGTGCAAGTTTCGGTTCCCACACAGATCACAAATGCATATGAATTGGATAAACATATTACCTTAGCCGCTTACATAACATTTGCTTCTAATGGCGGTGTTTTAACAGTTGGTGCATCACTGGCCATGACATCTTCATGTGGGGGAAATCATTGACACATTTGGATCTGATGTGTTGTATGAAGTCGTGAAATCAATTCCAGTCTTGACCACAAAATTAACCTGCAAAATGAGTAATTCTACGCTAAATAGATGTGACAAACATATATTATTCAAATGCATCAAATTGGTTGACGAATAGTGTTAATTTTTTTCCAAACACATCAAATTGGTTAAATTCATTAGGGAAGTTGTCATACATTATCGTGTCAGCGTCATCAAACCCATTGAAGCTGTTATATTTCTGTTTTTTTTAATACTGAGGCTCTCCAATCTCATCCTCAGGACTGGTACTCATGGGCTTTTTACCTTCGGCTTTGCTTTTCGGAACCGTGAAGGTGTTTGTATTATCTGGACTGAAACTTCTTTCTTTGGGGGTGTAACCATGATAAAATCTCTTCCTGAAATGTTGCCAACTGGGTTTTGAGCTCACCTTCGATCCAAGCTTTCAACTCTTCAGTTATTTCTCTTATATTTGCAGACTGAGACTCCTTAGCATGGCCATGCCGTGGACGAGTTGGACCACATTGAGTTTGAGTAGAACAAGCAGGTTCCTCTATTTGTTTTTGAAAACGTTGAGAAAGTTTCTAACACTCCTTTTTCAAAGTGGCGCCTGTCACCTTTGATTTGGTATTGAGAGGTGGAAGGGATGAATCACCACCATTGAAATCTGTTACTTTTAATTTGTAGCCTCCCTTAATTAAGACAACTAAGTTGTCAACTTTGAGGTCTTCCACTTTTTCTTCCCACTTCAGATCCCACCATCATCAGGGATAGAAAACGTGACATCAACCTAGTCGGATTTCCACAAGGCAATAAAATTGAAAATAACACGTCAAGTTTGGTTATGGCCTGTAATAAAAATTCTATAAAATGTGCCTCTGTATCAACTTCAACTTGATGCATGCTTTCGAAATGTAGAAGTGTATTTGTTGTGTTGCATCTGTCAGGTTCTTGCAAGAAAGTAGCAGTGTTATCAAGTTCAAGAATTTTCTCAATAAGTGCAGGAATTGCTTTGAAATCCATGAGTTGCAGCGCCAAAGGGAATCCATAGCATGTTGTGACTTGCTGTTTGAGACGGGCGCGCATACTCAATTAATTTAGGAATTTCAAAAGAAGAAGAAGGTGTAGGCGGTGTCAATCTAGACAAAGTGGAGAGGATTGCCTCTCTACCTAAAGGATATTCGAGAAAGAATGCCGCATCTTATACCATTTTGACATAGGATGGGATTACTTTTAGATTTTTGTTACTACAAACAAGTAGACCGTCTACAAGAGAAATGAGAGCTAGTGGCAGACGCTTCCATTCAGGGAGTGTTGGCTGTTCAAGCATCCCAAGAACTTTGGGTACAGGTGACATCAACATCTTCAGTTTTGAATAGTTGTCTCCACATTTTTCCAATGGCAGTTCCATCTTATGATGTGGGTATGTCTCGAAATTTGTCAACAAAAGGTTCACAATTTAAGCATGTCATGTCACAAAACTCATGGAGCAAAAATCGTAGCGGGTTATCTGCAAATAAGAACCAGAGTTCATATTCGTGAATGGTTACAAGTTGATGGCTGAGGAGAGAAAGGATGAGTTTTTCGATGTTTAAAAACCAAGCAACTGGATAGCGGAGCAAAGAACCAAACTGCCTTTCCAGCACACATTGTAATTCCGGCGTGCCTTGAAACGATTTGACTATAGAGCCAATGATAGTTTCTTTGGAATAGATGTTCAGTCATGATCTAGTTGGATAACAATTAGGTGCAAACAGTCTTTCAGGCAGCGGAGAGGGAGAGGAAAATGATGTTTCAATAAACTCAGAAGCGCAAGTCGACATCTCCTCTTCTGGGTTGTTGGATTCTCTAATGGAAGCTGCAATCAAATAAGCAAGCAAAATCGAAGAAGAAAGAAAATTAAGTCTGACCGCGTCACATTATTAGATGTTCTTAGTCTATCCTACTAGTTAACGAGGGCAGTGTGAATCAACCAGAGAAGAAATCTAATATAGTCAAGCTAATGCATTCTCCTCAAGAAGACTACGAAAGTTACGGTTATACAGTTCACTTTATCATACGATTTAATGAAAGCTTTACCTGCATATCATGGTGGAGGTTTTGCAGGTTTCGTAACGACGGCTTGACTGCGAGTCACCCTCCTCGACACCCTTTGACTATGCAACTGAGTAACCATTCTCCAGATTCCACGGACTGTGATTCCAATGTCAAATCTTCAAGAAGGTGTCGATTCATAATTAGACAGAATGTTTTTGAATCAAAAACCAATTTAGGGTAACGAGCTTTGTTTCAAATTTGCCCAATGTTCAGATGTTTAGTTCAATGATTCTGTCAATTGTTCTTGTCGATGTTTATTGGGCAGATTGGAGGCAAGTTTAGTTGGACAAGTTTCAATTTATATTTCTTAATTAATCAGAATTAAGTTTTTAAAGAGTAATGGCAATTGTGTAAATTAAAAATTGACCAAAACCCTATGAGACATTTTATGTAGGCCGAAAAGCAAAATTGCCCAATCTAAACTATTAAAACTGAAGTACATTTTGCACTTAATCATGACTTTTCCCTAATATTTACTATCTTCTGCCACTACATTTATGTTATAATGCTTTAAAGACTAAATATTTTCGAAAATCTAGCATTATTACCAAAAGTTAACATATTTGAACGAATCTAATATTTTTGTTTCTATAAGTTGTTGTGTGCATGTAGAATTGGTTAAAATATTTTTTTAGTTTATATATATTGTTAGAGTAAACGGGTTAAATGGCAAACCAACCCAATAGCATAATTTGACAAGTTATACTATGAATTGGGTAGACTGTGCATTTGAGATATGTGAAAACTATAGCAATTCATGCCACCACTAACATATAAAAAATATAAATTCTACCATCATCTAAAGTTATAAATCAAATTAAACACAAAATTATTATGTGGAAAACAATGTAAAATATGGTATACATCAAATATTTAACATCTATATTATTAAAACAGAAGTTATAGCTTTTACTTGTGATTTTTTATTTAGACCATTCATTAGAAATTATTTAAATGTATATATGTTGTTAAGTTCAATTCATGATATTGAATTTATTATAAAATAAGAATTTTCATTCATTTTCATTTTACTATAGCTAAGTTAATTATGATTAATGTGTCTCAGTTTTTAATAATTTCATATACATATTTATTATTTATGAATAAAAAAATAAATATAATAATTTTCTGAAAACCATATATAACTATAATAAGATTTTGCAGGGTATTCCATCAAATTTGACATGTTTTATTTTCATAAATATGAAACTATATTTATTTAAACTAATATAATTTTTGGATATAAAAATATTATATAAAATAAAATACTACAATAGATAATTGTATTGAAATCTGTATATATATTTATATATACTAAAATTGATAATCATACTATAATAACAAACCTAATCCACATTATATAATTTTATCATCTACAAAAAAAAAGAAAACTATCATTCATCTCAAATTTTTATTTCGTCAAATATATTTCTATATAAAGTAGCGAAAAAAAATTCAAGTATCATGTATTATTAAAATATTAAAATTAAGTAAACTATATAATACATTCATACAAAAAATCTGATAACATATCTCAAGGTTTTATATCTATGACCAAAAGAAAAATATAGCTAAACTTAATTAAAATTATTAAAAGTAATTATGCATTTTGAAAACATGGGTCAAAAAGAATAAGTTTAGGTTTAAGTTTAACAAAAAAAATACTACATCAGTAAAAAAATGTGTCACTGAAAATAGATTAATATAAATAAAGGATACATATTGAAACATTTAAAACTTTTGATCATTTATAATTTTTTTACATCAAAAATGAATAAAACAACGCACGGGTCAAGATCTAGTTTACCATTTAAAACTTGATGTATCCCATTTCTCTAATTGCAAACTTAGAATTTTCCAATCTACCATTTTTTCCAATAATACCACCCTTATACCATTAAAAAGGCAACAAACGAAATTATTTTGTAAGAAAAATGAACTTATGAACTGAATTTGAAAGAAAAAAATGTATAAATAAACATAAGTTCTCATAAACAACCAGATTTACTTATACATATGTGTATATCGGCTATATTTGGTATATATATGTATCGATATAAAATATTAAAAACGTCGTGACGGTTTCATATAAAAGAAGAAGGATCAATGCAAGAATGTCATATCAAATTTAGTCCCCACCACGGCATCGGTGAATTTTAGAGCAACCACGAGTGTATTTGTTGACAGGCATAGGAGGTCCATGATGAGGAGGATGACATCCCGCTGGAGGATTAGGACGACGGCATGGGTCAAAGACGTGCGGACTTAAATATTTTCGAGCTTGTTTAGCCTCTGATTCCTTCACAATCACAGCGGCACAAATAACCAACATTAAGATCAGACATGCCTTCATTTTCTCTTCTTAGGGGAAAATAATATTGATCCTTCTTTTTTTTGCTTTTTGTGTGAATTAAGTGAAAATTGGGTTTATATAGACACAAAGTTAGAGCGTACACTAAATTTAGCCAATCCATGTTTGGAAAATCCACAATCTAAATTAATGATGCTAAAACTGAAAACCTACTGTCTTAAATCCAAGGTTGTGCTTTGTTTTAGTTCCTATCTTTAGTAATATGGTAATATACATTTTTATAAACATAATATACATTTTTGTTGAAATATAAATTTATTAGATAAAAAATATTTGCAATATCGTAATTTTTTTTTTGGTCAAAGCAATATGAAAAACTATAAAAAGATGAGATTGTGAAATACAAGACCCTTTTATGCCTCAAAACTAATATTAAACATAAATCTAGAGTTGTAGTAGATGGATTACATCCCTCAGACAAAGTCCGGTCAAGTAAACTGAACTCGGCCTACTTGGTCAAGAGACCATCAAAAATTATGCCGACTTATAGACAAAAAAGAAAAATAGTCGGCTATAAAAAAAGAAGACCGAAGACGAGGAAAGACATACAAACACGCGTTTCTCGGCATAAGATTAGGGTTTTCATAGTTTACTTTGTTCTTGCCAAGTTGATCATATTTTCATTATAAGCCAAACTTTTTTCTTGTAATATGTCTCTTAATCAATCAACAAACGTCTTTCAAATAACTCACCATAGAAGTCGTGCATACATTCAGTACGTGCCGAATTTAGTTTATTGATTGGGTTAAAGGAGCAGTAGCTGTTGGCATAGAGTTGCTACCTTTTAGCAAACACTTATCTTTTGTAATAAGTATGTTATGGTTTTAAATGATGCTCGAGCATGTGTATCTGTTTTATATGTTTGAACGTAAGCTATATACGAATAATGGTTTCGTATGATATTTTTCCTAGTCCCTGACGAACCAACTAATGATTTTAAACTCTGGTTGCAAAGCATTAACTTGGAACCACAAGGAAACTCATTATTTCAGATTTGATTTGGGAATCTCGAATTAAATGTTTGGGAACGTGGTAGTAGAACTTTTTCTTCAAGTTAAAGTTCTTTAGTTGATCGTGAATGTTCTTGTTTGATTGTTACACTGCTAACTAATAATCTTTGACTTAGACCGGATCAGGGGTGTTACAAAGAAGGTGGTATAAAAGCATGGTTCTCAATGCTCACTTGGGACTCTGTTTTTAATGTTTTTCGAGTCAAAGGTGTCGCAAAAGGTGAACTAGGAAACTAACATGCCTCTATTATTATTTAAGTTGGGTTAAGGATTTACCTTGGTTATGGTGCAGTATGTTTCCAAGACGTACAAAGAGTGAAGAACCAATGATAACCCAACCCAGATATGGACAGCCTACTTTTGACAATCTGGGAGGATATTCGAACCCTGCAGAATCCAGTGATTCTGGAATTACGCTGAGGCAGAACCATGAGTTTGAGAATGAACATGAGTCAACTGGAAGGAATTTGACCAATTTACAAATGAACTTTGAACAAGAGGAACAATATGAGAGAAATAGAGTATCCCGTACACCTAGTCCAAGGTAGAATTATACGACAACTCGAGACTCAAGGCAGGATGAAAATGAATTTAGACGCTGGGAAAGAACACCTGAGCCACATGATCGGCAAGAACCGATGACTGTGAGGAGTGTAGATTCTATTATGACATTAGTTCATGGCTTGCTGGATAGACTTGATCAGCGGCCAAGTAGATCATCGAAGAGACGACCATCATTCCCTCCTGATTACCTTAATGTTGAATCCGAAATCGGTAACCCTAGGTTAGATATCGATTTCGATTGTGGATTTCTCGAAGAAAAGATTAAGAAAAATGAATAGAAGAGTTTTATTGATGAAAGATCGATTTGGTCACAAGAACAAGGTTTGAACAAAGAATTAGTAACAAGAACCCTAATTCTAGCTTGTTCTTCAAGTTTTTCTGTGTGTGTTCTCTTCCCAATATCCTTAATTTATACGCCTTCCTTCTGCCGAAGTCGGCTTGATTATGTCTTCATGGGCCGACTTTGTCATCAGGATGGGCCGAGTTCACACTTTAATGGGCCTATGTGGGTAGATGTAATCTATCCCCAACAATAAGTCCCCCCCCCAGTTCATCGAGTTTAGCTAACTAGGTGAATTTCGTTAGTTGGGTGAATTGAAGGGTGATCTCGGTTGCACACATCTTCGGCATATTTGTAGCAGTCGAACTGTTTCCGACGTCTTTTTGCTTGTGCATTAGATTCGATGTCGGTCTTCATTTGGATCTCTCGAAACCACGCTCCTTTATCTCCCGAAATGATTAAAACCTTCGAGATTCGGAAGTAGTGGGACATGTGTCATCATCTTTAGGGTTCTAGACCTAATCATGACAACCGCTCGTCTTCCGCGCCGAGATACTTATAAAAGCTTCGTTCGACGCTCACTTCGCTATTCTTCTGCTGCTCTTCATTTCGAAAGGTATTATTTCTTTTGCTCTCTGCCTTCTCTCTTCTTTCTCTCTCTAGAAAAACAAATCTTTTCCGGTACCGATGACTTCTCCGATCCGACGGTGTTCTCAGAAAGGTAAAGCGGTTGCCACCGACTCCGAGTCGGAAAGTACTGGTTCTCCGCTGATACGCCGGCCAAGGGCGATAATGCTCGGAGGAATGGATAATCCACGGCCAATATCTGCAGATCTGGCGTCTCTGGACTTCGCTGAACGCGATATAGTCAGGTTCAGCTTGAGTTTAGAAGACCGAGAAACCACAGGTCATGCTCCTACTGACGATGTGGAGCAACTCACCGAGATCCAAGCGGAAGGGCCGATTGATGGGGACCTTGATTCCGTTGTTAAGGAGAAGACCTCAGCCGAGAAGGAGGTAGACTTTGCTTTAGCTGACTTTCTGCCGATGAAATGGAACGGAACCGACTTCGAGTTTGACGAGGAGATTGATCCAGACTAAGAGCAGACTCTCAGCACCAAGAAGAAACCGAACTGGGCAAACCATTTGCCTACTAAATCCTCGTTCAAGAGCGTTAGGAGGCTTATCTTTCAAACAAACCCACCTGCTGGGTTTTCATTCCTGATTCCTGCTGATCATCAGCGACCATGGACTCCGCCTTCAGGGTATGCTTGTGTATATGAATCTTGGTTTGTCAACTCTTCTCTCTGGTGGCCTCTTCCCGAATTTCTTACGACCTACTGCAATCGTCGGAAGATCGCACTTGGTCAGTATACCGCAAATGGGATAAGGATTCTGGTAACCCTAACAGTTCTCGCAGCCGAGTTGGGGATTAAGATGTCAGTTCGGCTTTTTGAGGAACTCACGACGCCGAGTATCACTCTGAAGACGGGCTTCTTTTACGGAAAAATGGTTCCCAAGTATAACGTAATCACCGGGAAGCCGTCTAAAGTGAACTTCTGGAACCATCGATACTTCTATGTGAAGATTAACGAAGCTTCCTTCGAGGATCCCACGATCATCCTTAACGGATATTTCAATTCCAATATCGGTACGACTTCGAATTAGCCCACAGCACTTCTACTGATCTACTTCATCTTCTTCCTTTTTTTTGCAGATCGTATCAGTAAGTGGTCACAAGGCGGCTCGGAATATTTTCTCGAAGAAGTCGAAGCAATCAGGACGCTGAGTCATCAACATTGGCCAGATATTAGCGAAGCCCGTATTCAAGCTGCGTTGAAGAGAATTAACCGAGGTAAACATCCTTCCGATTTCAGAGATTTTTTTTTTGTTCTTTTCGTTATCTGACGATGTGTATCTCGTATAGCCGAGATCCCCACCGAAGCCTCTATACATCTCCGACAACAACCAATGGGAAAACTGAATCTATCTGCTCTGCCATCATATGCTGACACGATCGGTACCCCCGAGCACGGCATGGGTTCCACTGACGTTGGCAGACCCAGTAAACAAAGGAGGGACTCGTCCAGCTCTCACGCCGAGCCTTCCTTTGTTACTCCTCTCCGATCTCCTCTTCCTCCTCCCGAAGTACCGGAAGAGCGTCGCGGTGATGATCAAGGGGAGCAAAACCCTTCGGCTGGAATGCCAGCTGAATCAGCCGACATGGCTGTCACCGAAATGCCAATGATGGAGCATCCGTCTCATCCTCCGCCAGAGGACGCTGTTCAAGGGAGTCAACTTGAAGGGCGAGTTCAGGTAACACATGGGGAGGAGGTCGAATACCCCCATGTCATAGACTTTAAATATCGGTCGATCGACGTCCCATTTATTGAAGACCATGAGGCGCCGGCGCGTCTGTTCCGCCAGATCAAGCTCAAGAAGCGTGGTATGCCGAAATTGAATCAACTTCACCAGGACAGCCGATATCGTGAAATGACTCGGGCTGGTGCCATGGTAAAGTGTTTGTTTTAAATGTCTTCTGGCGATCTTGCTTATTTTCTTTTTGGACGTCTTTGTTCTGCAGTTCTTGGGGAATGCAAACCTTATGGTTAGGGACTACGAGGCGAAGTTGAAAGCCCAAGAAGCCTCTCTGACGGCAAAAACTGGTTCTTTGAAGAAGAAGAGGAAGGAAATTGCCGTGCTGTCATACAAATGCAATTCCTACGAGAGTCAGATTGAGGCTCTAACCGCTGAGAAAAATGAGGCTTTGAGCGAGGCCGAGTTGGCGAGATCCCGTAACGAGCTTTTATCGGCGGAGATAGAGGCGTTGAAAGCCCAAAAAGATCTTCTTGACTCTCGATGCCTTAGTCTGGAACAAGAGAAGTCCGAGCTTTCTGCAAGTTTTGAGGCGACGACCAAACGCCTGAGGGAATCTAGGGAGCACGAGGTAAGGAAGGAGCGCCTGCGAGTTGAGTCTGTCCTGCGGCAACGGGTGATACCGACATACGAAAAGATGGGTCAGTTCCTTGGGGAACAACCCGAGATCCAGTCGAGGCTTGCTCTGTACTCGCAGGCAAAGGGGACGAGAGAGGGACTGGAGAAGATCCAGTCACAAGGCTTGGCGATGGACGAGGTTCTTCAGAAGGCGAAGATTGACGAAGCCCACTTCTTGGAGGAGTTAAGAAGATGGAGGTTGTGGATGCCGACGAGATTGATCTTCACTCGATCAGTCTTGACGAGCACAGCTCCAACATGATGGCCTTTTCTTCCCAAGACCTAGAAGAACTCCGATCTTGAGACTCTGTCCTCTTTGCTTTGTAATTTTATTTTCCTTTTGTTGTAATGACTCTTGGCCGAGTATGGTCCCCCTTTTTTATATCTAAGCATTGTTGGCTTTTTGTTAAAGTCATGCTCGAGAGTGGGTTACCAGCCGAATCAAATTATTTTTTGCAGGATAAACGAATATGACTTTATTTCGTCAAATATGCCAACATGATTTATACTGCAAAATAGGAAAGAGCGTACGTAGTTAACTTTATTCAAGTTACCGAGCAGGCTTCTACTTAACATAGTCTACTGTGATGTCGCGACCCATCATTCAACTTTGAATCCATTTGACGTGTTTGTCATACTGTGGATTAATACCGACTTGGATTTCACATCATAGTATGAATCTCAAGTGGGAAGAATCTCAAGTGGACTAATACCGACTTGGATTTTTTTTTTATTATGACTGAACTCGGTTAAGAGCTGCCTACGTACCCGAGACGGGATCAAGTCACACGTAGTTCGTTTTTCTTTGTTGTTTAAGCGCCGAGGTAGCGCTTTAGATTGATCGAGTTCCAAGAGCGTGGGATTTGTTCTCCGGAAGATGTCTCAAGTCGATAGACACCTGGTTTGACCACACATGTTATCTTATATGGGCCCTCCCAGTTTGTATCAAGCTTTCCGGCTCTCCATTCCTTGGTATTCTCGAAGACCCTTCGAAGGACGAAATCGCCGAGTTTAAACGGTCGAGATCTCACCTTTCTGTTGTAATAGGACTCGGCCAGGTGTTGATAATTCTGAATTCGTAACAGGGCCTGATCTCGTATTTCTTCAAGTTGATCCAGGGCATTGATCATCATTTCGTGATTCAAGATCTCATTCTGGGGCATCTTTAACCTTCTGAGGCTAGTGACGTTGACTTCGGCAGGAGCCATTGCTTCGACTCCATAGGCGAGCGAGAACGGCGTTTTTGCTGTTGCACTCCGCGGTGTGGTTCGATGGGACCATAGCACTCCGTCTAGCTCGTCGGCCCAATGTCCCTTCTTGAGATCTAATCGCTTCTTGATTCCATCGATGATGGTTTTGTTTGTTGCTTCGGCCTGTCCATTTCCTTGAGGATATCGCGGGGTTGAAAAACTCAGTCGAATTCTCCATTTATCGCAGAACTCTCGAAATTTGTTCGATGCGAACTGAGATCCATTATCGGTTACTATTTCATAGGGAAGTCCATGGCGGCAGATGATATAATTCCAAACAAAACTTTGAACCTCATTCTCGGTAATTTGGACGTAGGCCTTGGCTTCAACCCACTTTGTAAAATAATCGGTCATGACGAGTAGGAAACGCCTTTGTTTAGAACTCGGTAGAGGTCCGACTATGTCCATTGCCCATCTCATGAACGGATATGGAGACACGGAGGTTCTCAACAACTTGGTTGGTGAGTGAATGTTAGGTGCATGGCGCTGGCATTTGTCGCAACGTGACGTATATTCTTCGCAATCTGCAACCATGGTAGGCCAATAATGCCCCAAAGTTTTAAGTTTAAGTGCGAGGGCCCTGCCTCCACTGTGGTTGCCGCCCTCTCCTTCATGGGTTTCAATCATAACGAGTTCTGCTTCTTCCTTCCCGACGCAGGTAAGCAGAACCTTGTTTGCGGTCCACCGGTGTAACTTGCTGTCGATAGAGACGTAGTTGGAGCTTTTCGCTTTAAGTCGGCGGGATTCCCACTTATCCTTAGGTAGTATCCCCTTATCCAGATAATCGAGAAAGGGGGTCCGCCAATCAGTTTCTTGAGTAGTCGATTCTGCGATCTCGGTGGTAGCGGAGGAAATGGCGTGGACGTCCTTACCAAGTGATAACGAAATACTCGGTTTTTCAACTGTATGAACGGGGATTGTGCGTTTGATCTGATCCCTCTGATTGCTTTCTAGTGCGGCTAACGCATCAGCAAAGCAGTTGTCTTTTCGGGGAACCTTGACGAGTTCGAAATGATCGAACTCGGTTGTCAACTTCTTGACGACGCCGAGATATGCATCCATCCTCTCATTTTTGGCCTCATAATCACCGCTGTATTGACTGGTGACGAGCTGAGAATCGCAGAAGGCTTGTACTCGTTTGGCTCCTACTACTTTGGCTAAACGGAGACATGCGATCAATGCTTCGTATTCAGCTTCATTATTTGATGCTGCAAACCCGAGCCGAAATGATTGTTCGATGAGTTCTCCGGTGGATGATTGGAGATGAACGCCTATTCCCGATCCTTTGTTGGACGATGCTCCGTCGACATATTTTACTGGAATATCGAGATCAGCCGCTTGGTCGGGGGAGATTTCGACGATGAAGTCGGCTAAAACTTGAGCCTTAATCGCAGGCCTGCTTTTATATGAGATATCGTACTCGCTGAGTTCGATGGCCCACTTGGAAAGTATCCCTGATTGGTTAGCATTCTGGAGTATGGTTCGTAGTGGCAGGTCGGTGAGAACGACGACGGAATGGGATTGGAAATAAGGTCGGAGTTTTCGTGCCATATTACTACGGCGAGAGCCATTTTTTCCAGGGTGGGGTATCTCGTCTCTGCGTCGGTAAGACGTTTGCTGGTGTAGAAAATAGGGCGATGTTCTCCGCGGTCTTCCTTTATTAGAACGCTGCTTACTGCTGAAAGAGAGACTGCAATGTAGAGATACAAGGTGTCGCCTGCGTCTGGTTTTGTCAATACCGGAGGAGTAGTCAAATACTGCTTCAACGCCGAGAAGGCTTGTTCGCATACTTCGTCCCAAAGGAACTTTTTATTTCCTCGCAACAGCTCGTAGAAAGGGAGACACTTGTCGGTGGATCGGGATATGAAACGATTAAGCGCTGCCACTCGCCCGGTCAGACGCTGAATTTCCCGCGATGTTTTGGGATTTGGTAAGTCTAAAACCGCGGAGATTTGTTTCGGATTGGCTTCAATTCCTCGTTTAGTGACGATGTAACCAAGAAATTCTCCTGAAGTAACTCCAAAGGTGCATTTCGCCGGGTTCAGTTTCATCCCGTACTTGTTTAAGGTATCGAAGCATTCAGATAGGTGTCGAACGTGGTCTTTGGCGACGAGCGATTTGACTAGCATGTCGTCAATGTAGACTTCCATGGTGACTCCTAGCTTGTCAGCGAACATTTTGTTAACAAGTCGTTGATAAGTAGCCCCTGCGTTCTTAAGCCCAAATGGCATGACTCGGTAACAGTATGTGCCCCGATCCGTGATGAATGATGTCTTCTCGCGATCGTCAGGATGCATCATAATCTGATTGTAGCCTGAGAAGGCGTCCATGAACGATAGGAGCTCGTTTCCGGCCGTAGATTCCACCATTTGATCGATATGGGGTAAAGGGAAACTGTCTTTGGGGCATGCCTTGTTTAGATCGGTGAAATCGATGCACAGCCTCCATTCCCCATTTTTCTTTTTGACGACGACCGGGTTCGCGAGCCAATCTGGATATTAGACCTCAGCAATGGATCCCGCCCCTAAGAGTCTATCGACTTCGTCGTTGACGGCTTTAGCTCTTTCAGGACCGAGCTTTCGACGCTTTTGCTTGATGGGTTTGTATGTTGGGTCGACGTTGAGTCGATGCGACGTACAGCCGGGTTGATACCAGGCATGTCGGCTGTCGTCCAGGCAAACATTGATTTGTTTGCCCGAAGGAAGGTGGTCAATTCGGTGGATAAGGCGTCGCTTAGGCCGGAGCCAATTCCCACGGTTCTCTCGGGATAATCAGGATCGATGCCGACTTGGACTGTCTCCTCTTTTTGTGGCGATGGCTTTTTATCTGGCTCGACGATAAAAGCGACATGTTGGCTTTTGAGATCGGAGATCAACATGCTTCATGCGAGGCGTTGATTCCCTTTTAAAGTGAAGACGATACCTTCCTTGGTGGGAAATTTGATGCATTGGTGGTATGTTGACGGGATTGCTTTCATCATGTGAAGCCATGGGGTGCCTAGGATCGCGTTATATTGCGTTTTGGTATCGATGACGGAGGACTCTCGATGATGGCTTGATATCGTTCAGGTCTATCAACATTTTCTCCAAGGTCTGTCGAAATATTAAATCGACCGAACTTCCAGTGTCGATGAGTATACGCGTGACCTCGCATGTACCGATTTGCAGCTCGACTAGCAGTGGATCGTTATGTGGCTGATCTATATCGACGAGATCTCCTTCTGAAAAGGTTACATAAGTTTCTCCTTCATACTTTATCGGCCACCGCCGAGCATTTGTGGCTCTGCGTTGGTATTCTTTTATTGACTTCACATAATCGTTGCAAAGGGGTGATCCACCACGAATTACGTTAATTCGGCGAAAGACACTGGGACGCTTGTCAGAGAGTGTCATCCGTAGGTCAGGAATTGTGATACCCGTCTTAGTCGAAAGTTTGTTCCGGAGATCGTCTCCTGAAATCACTGATTTCTTGATTTGTGAATGATGATCTCGCAGTTCGCGTATGGAACGAACATGTATCAGGTGATCTCGGAAGTCGCTGCGCTCGTTGCCCTTCGTTGATTCTGATTTTTTATCCGGTGGAGGGGACTGTCGCAACTCGTTCATAGAACGCTTGCGTTGAAGATGATCTCGTAGATCTCGGTCGTCTCTGGTCTCAGGAGGCCCCGTTTTCTCTCTTCGAGGAAGGATATCCCGCAGGTCGACCGTAGGGCGCCTGTGCTGAAGATGATCTCGGAGATCAGAGCAGTCCTTCTTCTCTGTAGTACAGGAAGGTAAGTAGGTTTCATAGATAATGTTGATCCGCCGAGCTACTTGTGGTCTTTCGTCCTCCGTGTCAGTATCGTCGCGATGTCGAGGTGGAGCGGCTGCATCTTGATCATCGGGGTGAACCGCTTGAGCAGATTCCTGTTTTTTGGCACCAGCTTGTCGGTTCTTTGTCCAGCTTCCTTTCTTGCGGTTCTGTTTCGACTTTGGTGGATCAGGCGTGACGTCACCGTTTTTGAATGCCGAGAATAGGGCTTCTGCGAGTTGCTTGCATTCTTTAGTGTCGTGGCCTTTGGCCTTATGGTAAGTGCAGAATTTGTTTTCGTCGTATGTTAAAGGCTTCCATTCGAGGGTTCTGTCCCATACGTTCCATGGCCGATCGGTTTTCGATGTGGAGGGAGATGCGTCGGGTTCCTCGGTTGTCGAGAAGACTTTTCCTTTCTTGTCGTTAGGCTGATGCTGACGAGGTTCTTGGTAAGTCGTCGTTGCTTTTGGCGTCAACTGAGCCTTCAACGCGTTCTGTTTTGCGGTATAGGCAGCATTATCCTCCTCCATCCGAATAAAACAATTCGCTCGGTGGAGTGCGTCTTCTAGAGAGATCGTGCTATTCGTATAAAGGTCAGATCGGAAATATGACCTAATCCATAACGCATTGCGTAAGGCTTCCACTGCCGTCTTGTCTGGGACATCGACTTTGGAGAAGAGGTTCTTGAATCGTTCCATGAAGTCGTGGAGGGATTCCTTCTGTCCCTGGGAAATTTTCCATAAGTCGGTTGCTGATGCCCCTTGACGAATATACATAGAGTAATGTTTGAGAAACTCGGTAGATAGTTCCTTAAAGATGCTGATCGAATCTGCAGTTAGACGGGAAAACCAGATAAGGGCGGGTCCCGCCAAACTTTCGACAAAGAGTTGGCAGTAGCCGGCATCTCGCTCTTCCACGGAAAAGTAGGCGCGTCCCATAGCGATGTTAAAACTGGTCATATGATCGCTGGGGTCAGAATCTCCGCGGAAAGAAGGTACTCGGAGTTTGTCCTGATGTCGTACTCGGACGTCGGTTATCTTTTTGGTGAAAGGAGTTTTTTGAGTTGCTTCCAAGACTCGATCGATTTCAGGGGCGAAACTCGTGGCTTGATGGATTTTTGACGACATGTCTTTAATTGTTCCTTGAAGACGCAGAAGTTCTTCGTTAGTCGTATGATCGACTGTCTGATTTCGCATCGTCGTCTGGAATAAACGTCTCCGGGCGGTATCCGGATCTTGATCGTCTGCTTGTGTCGGTGGTAGACAAGCGGCGGCGATTGTATCGAGACGTTCTTGAATTGCCTTATTAGCGGCATCTTGTTGATCGAGTCTTTGAACGACGGCGGCGAGAGAAGCCAAGACGGCGTTCAGGTCGACGGGCTGTTGACCTACTTGGTTCATTGGTGATCCTGTCATCGTTCTGATCGGTGTTCTTGATCTTTGTTCTTCGATATCTCCCCTCAGACGGCGCCAATTGTTGAATCCGAAATCGGTAACCCTAGGTTAGATATCGATTTCGATTGTGGATTTCTCGAAGAAAAGATTAAGAGAAACGAATAGAAGAGTTTTATTGATGAAAGATCGATTTGGTCACAAGAACAAGGTTTGAACAAAGAATTAGTAACAAGAACCCTAATTCTAGCTTGTTCTTCAAGTTTTTCTGTGTGTGTTCTCTTCCCAATCTCCTTCTATTTATATGCCTTCCTTCTGCCGAAGTCGGCTTGATTATGTCTACATGGGCCGACTTTGTCATCAGGATGGGCCGGGTTCACACTTTAATGGGCCTATGTGGGTAGATGTAATCTATCCCCAACACTTAAGATCGTCACGTTAATAAAGCACCTTGGATCCGTTAAGTAACTCAGAAGAACTGATGCCTTTGAAGCATCAGCATGGCTGAGGAATTTGGAGAAAACAATTTGAGTAATCTGATGTTCTGAGAAGTTCAAGAAGAATGTGGCAATATACTATTTGAAAAAGATGCTACTGATTGGTGGGACAACGTGGAGGAAGGTATGAATATGATTGGTAGGACAAAAACTGCATCTGATCTGTGGGAGCCGAAGATATTGAAAAGCTTTTTCTTATAAATTTTTAGGGAAGTTTACTAAATTGACTCAATTTTATTGTGTTATTACTAGAAAGACTCATATTTTTTAAAAATTATTAGAATGTTTTTCTGGTCGAAATTGTCCTTATCCATAGTTATAACAAAAAAAATATATTATAAAAGTATCTTTTGAATTTGGTCGTCGGCAGATTTAATTCTCAAAATATAAATCTATCGACCCACAAGTCTATTTAAAATATCTGTCTAAAAAAATAAATCTACTATTACAGTGGTGTCAGATTTTCTTAGAATCGTCAGATTTATTGACACGACAGAGTTAATTGTCCAATTTGAACATAAAATAGATTTTTATGAAAATGTATGTCGTACGAAGTGGCAGATTTGTTATAAATGATAGACTTTTGTGGTCAATTTATTTTCTTGTGAACCGACTTATTTTCTTATGTTCGACTTATTTGCTTATGTTCGACTTATTTTCTTAGGGTAGATTTATATAACCGACTTAAAATGGTTGATAGATTTTTCTTTTTATGTGGTGACATACTTATTAATTTATGTTGTGGCAGATTTGTTGACGGAAATATGGGTTTAGGTTAACCAAACCTAATTTCGATTTTTATCTGGTTTACAGTAATTTCGCCTATGGTTTACTTTTAGGTTAATTAAGATCTAAATTAGAGAATTTTTTTATAACAGTCGTCATCTCTTTCATCTCTCTTTTCTTCCTTATCAAGTTGTCCCTTTTCATGGTGGCTTAATCACTTGTTTCAATCCTTTTTGCTTAGAGACACATGAATCATATCATTCTCGTCTGTAGAAAGTGGAAATTTGAAAGAAAAAAGTGGTTATTTGAAGTGGACAATGATCAAGGTAGTCAATTACTTGCAGCTAACGAGGAAACTAGATATGATGATTTTGTGAAAACCATATACGAGGATTATAAAGTTGATTTCGCATAATATGAGTTGGAGCTGTCTTACCTTTTGCCAAAACGGAATATATCCAAAGAATACCTCGACACACCTCCTATGAAACTGAGAAACGATAGGCAAAAAATTAAGTTGAAGAAGGTAGCGAAAAAAAAACGGAATATATCCAAAGAATACCTCGACACACCTCCTTCACAAAATCGAAAACGTTAGATCGTGTGTAGAGTTTAAAGTGAAAAAAAAAACAAAGTTGAAGAAGGTAGCGAAAAACCAGAAGAAACCCTGCAAAAAGATGACCCGTTGTTAGCAGAAGATGAAGATACTGATGAAGATAGTAATCGATTTGATTACTGCAACGATTCTGATGGAGCAACGTCTGATGACAAAAACTTTACGTCATATGGGTTTCCGCCAGACTGAGTAGACGAGGTTCAGGGATCTCCTACAAAGATTGATCACGCCACAGTCCCAAAGACACAAAAAGGAGATTGTACTCATAGTAGGTTTGACTTAAGCTCTTTCAAAATTGAAGTGGGGCAGAGTTTTGATTCAAAGGATGCATTGGCGACACGTCTGAAGATTTGTTAAGTTGTCCACAATTTCGATTTTGATGTGCATAAATCTACCCGTATGCTATGGTTTGTAAAATGTTGGATAAAAGGATGTACTTGGAAACTTAGAGCTACACCAGTAGGTGAATCGTCAAAGTTCACAATCCGAGTATATGTAGATGAACATTCATGCTCTGTAACAGAGCGTTCGTCTCGTTCTCGACAAGCTACTCCTGAAATTCTTGGCCTCTTATACAAAGACTATATTGGTGGGGTTGATCCAACTATTCTGCCAAGTCATGTTTCTAGTGCTATGAACATGAGATTCAGAATCAAGGTTAGTTGATTACAGTTTTTACATCGCAACTACTGTCTTATTTGACCTTACTTTTTTTTAACTTGATAAATATTTATTGTATATCACAGATGGATTATTGAAAAGCTCATCGTACACTTATAGTTGCTAGAGATCTTGTAATGGGTTCATCGGAGAATGGATATGAGGAATTACCTTCTTACATGCACAAGATTAGAATGGCAAATCCTGGGACTTTAGCTCGACTGGAAGTTGATGTGGAGAATAGATTTAAGTATTTATTCCTTGCATTCAGCGCTAGCATTACTGGTTTCCCATTTATGAGGAAGGTTGTGGTGGTTGATGGAACTTTCTTGCAAGGAAAATACAAAGGAACGCTTCTCATTGCAACATCACAGGATGGTAATTTTCAAATACTTCCAATAGCATTTGTTGTGGTTGACACAGAGAATGATGAATCATGGACATGGTTCTTTCGTCAACTCATCAGTGTGATACCTGATGACGAAGGATTGGCGTTAATTTCAGACAGGCACAGGGCAATAAGGAAGGCAATTTCAGTGGTCTATCCACTGGCTAGCACGGGAATTTGCACATACCAATTATATAAAAACATTTTGTTACGGTACAGAGGCTGTGATCTATTTGGGTTGGTCAAAAAAACTGCGTACTCTTTTAGGTTAGATGACTTTGAAGCAACCTTCGAGATGATTAAAGGGTTAGATCCAGCTTTACATACATATTTGGAACGTGCTGATGTGCGTAAGTGGGCTCGAGCTCATTTTAAAGGTGATAGATATAACATCCTTACAAGTAACATAGCTGAATCCATAAACAGAGCTTTGTCAGATGTGAGAAGCTTGCCAATTGTTCGCCTTTTAGAGTCTATCAGATTAATGATGACACGTTGGTTTGCAACAAAAAAACATGATGCTGACTTGATGAAAACTTCTCTGACTCATGGCGTGGAGAAGTTGTTGGAGGTAATATATGTATAATCACTTTTTCGTTTCAGTAGACTGTTTTCTAATCTACTAAACTTTACTATTTGCAGGGTCGTATACCTATTGCTAATCTATTAAAGGTTCAAGCTATCGACATTCATCAGTCACAAGTGATAGGAATCTCATCTTTACATGTTGTAAACCTTACGGAAAAAGCATGTTCTTGCCGTAGATTTGATTTGGAGAAGCTACCATGTGCTGATGCTATAGCGCTGCGGAAGCTAGAAAGATATCACGTATATCATTTTGTGACAATTACTATCGAACGCAGTATCTTTACAATGCATATTTCACTCATGTTATGCCCAATGACGATGCTGTTCCAATTCCAGAAGAAGTTGCAAAGAAAATTTGTTTACCGCATGATGTCCGCCAACCACCAGGAAGACCAAAAAAATCTAGACATAAATCTATTTTGGAGAAAGTTGAAGACAAGAAGCGGCCAAGAAAGGAACACACATGTAGAATTTGTAACCAAGTGGGACACAATTCTACAATATGTCCTCTTAAGTGATGAGTATTCGATTTAGTTTGAGGATTTGGTCTTTAGATTTTATTTTGTAAGACATGTTGGTCTTTAGATTTGGTCTTTAGATTTTATTTTGTAAGACATGTTGGTCTTTAGATTTTATTTTCGTTGGTACAACATTTGTTTTTCCTCTTTGGTACAAGATTTAGATTTTATACTCGTTGGTTCAAGATTTTATTACAAAATTGATGTAAGCTTTTTAATCATACAGATATATGTTAGACTACATACAAATATGGTAAACGATTAGAGCAAGACACAATATGGTAAAGGATTTATATACCTGCATAATTATACATTCATACGATTTATACATTCATACGATATATACATCATTTATATACCTGCATAATTATACATTCACATCATTTATATACATCTGAAACAACTATATACATCATTTATATACATCTGAAACAACTATATACATCATTTATAAACCTGTATAATTATACATTCATCATTCATAATCCTAAAACCACCGAGAAACCAACATGTCTTACATAAGTTTAAAGCCGAAAACCAACATGTCATAAGCCTAAAACCACTGAAAAACCAACATGTCATAAGCCTAAAATCACCAAAAACCAACACAACAGATACATAAAATTTATTCGGATGTCTCAGTCACCTCCTCATAAATATCAGCCGCCAACTTCAGTCGCAGTGGTGTTATAATCTGATCATTCAAGCCATCAAAGCTACATCCAAGAGCTAGACATTCAATGTACTTTATAGAGTACACACCGCAATCTCATGGGTTCTCATTTTGGGGGATCTTCTTGTGTCTACGACAAGTGAACTGTTTGTCACTTTTCTTTCTCATTTTAGCAGGCAGCATCTTGTTAAGCACTGCTGGTATCATTCTCATGAAAGGCCGACACTCATCTATCATTTGCTTATCACTCAAATGTGTACGAATACTATCATAGACATGGATTACCTCCTTAGGTAGGTCGATGTGTAGAGCTACCCAGTGGTCTCCATTAACATGGTGGCAGAGGAAAAGATCGTCGACATCTACAATCCACTTCTTACCCGTGACAAAATCAGCCGAGTGTTCTCCATTAAAAGCCTTGCTGTAAAATTCAGACAACTCATTTGTGTTCTTCTCCCACTTCTCGTAGTCGTTCACCCATGAGTTCACAAACCAGCGAGACAGAAAAGCAATTCGAGAAGATGAATACGGAGATTGTTCTTGCATAGATCATCTGTGAAACATAAGCATTGCGGCTGCAATGTGCTAAGACATGAAACATTTCACAGTCAGCAACCAGCTTTAGTTTAATTTTTTTGTCCTGAAAATTAAGGAATTAAACTTACGGAGTCATGCAACCATCCGTAGTTTTTTTGTTGGCCAAGAATCTCTCGGTATCATTAGCTTCAAGAAAAATCATGCGCTTTCGTCTCCAGAACCAGGCTCCTTTGCTTCCCTACAAAGAAGAAAAATAAAATTATAAGACTATCTAAATAAGAAGGTAGAATGTACGAGAGGGAACTTACATATCAGACTTGATGAAGTCTAAAACTTTGTGGAGTTTCTCGGCCTCCACCTTAGCTAATGGGTCATAAGGTTGCTTAGAGACTTTCTCACCATTTATGATACGTCTCACTGTTGAATTCCCAACATACGGCCAAACTTGAGTCTTTGTCAACTGAGGCTTTCGTCTGCGTGTAGGCTCCTCTAAAGTTGAAGCAAGTGCTTCCAACACCGTCCTACAATTTACGCTCTTCTCCCATTGTCGATCATTTTCCCAGCTTTCTGTCGATATAGATTCATCATGTAGTTCTGGGATTTCAAACCCCTTCTCTTGCTTAACTCTTCTTAATGGAATTTCAGCTTTCTTTTCAGTCTTTTTCACCTCCTTCTTCGTAAGATCCTCCTTTTCCATCGTCTTCTTAGTTTTTTTTTCCTTCTTGAAAACACAAGCAATAGGCAATCCATCTTGTGAATTGATCTTGTTCTGAACAATCCATGACTGAGGAATGAATAGATAATGAGAATTAGTAAAAATTAATTTTTTTAAAAAAACAGAGAAGAAATGATAAAGAATTGTACCAAGTCGTTGCTACAAGCATCATCTTCCTCATACGCCTTCGAACTGGTGACATCCGGAGCATTCTTGACATCAGCCTTGTTTTTTAAATAGTTTATTTCTTCCTCCAATTTTTCAATATGCTTCCATAAGTCAGTCTCAAATACTCTCACTCTAGCTTCCACCTTAGCGTCAATAGTAGCCTCTAATGCTTTACTAACCTCGTCACCTACACTAACATCGATGCCATCTATTTTTGCAGTGAGAATTTTAATTGACTCAACCAACCCAAGTATTGCAACATTGTGAGCTGCAACCTTCATTATCAATAGGCAAAACAGAACCATGTCAGTAACAAAACTAAAAAGATTTTTATATCACTAACTAAATCAACAATTTGTACATACCATATCAGATGCTTCTCCTACATCAGCAGGTTCTGTGTCTTTTCTTCGCTTACTAGAAGGGCTCACATTTGGAACAACAGGTGCGGCAACACCATATTTTCTCTTCTCGCATTTGGTAGCTGGCATTGCATCCCAAAACTTCTCATTTAGCTGACCATTGAGGATGTCTTTAATCATATTGTCTAGATCAGTGTAGATATTATTGTTGTTCCACTTCGGATATATATCCTCCACTGGCTTCATAATCATATGTCTCACACGAATCTGCAAAGTAATATACAAGGTTAGTAAGAAAAATATTTTTTTCTAATTAAATACTACTTCTCTACATACCTTCTGATGCTCTCTCTTTTCTTGAGCACAAAAATCTGAGAAGTTGATACGCGTACGAGATCCATGCCATGACAGGAGAGGAACATCTGCTCCCTCTATACGATTCCCATAAATTTCTCCTACACCAATGACAGACTCATAAATCCATATTAAGAGTACATGAACACAACCGTGAAGTGTGTAACTCTTCTTTCCTTCATATGTGAGTACTTTAATGGACTCAACGAGGCTGCAAAATCCAACATGGCCCCATGGATATCTCTGGAAAGCCGCAGTGTCCAGCACCCTTTTAGCACAATGCAACGGAATCCTGCTGTTTCTTGAAATGCCAAATATGCCAATGGATAGCAGACAAAACAAACCAATCATTACTCGCTTCTCTAGAGGCCAGTTTCTGCAAACCGGAAACAGAGCTTGTAACTCTTTCAATGTAGGTCCATCTGATGTCAGAACCTTCATCTCCAGCCAGAACTCTTGATGATCCACATCCCAAACCTCAGACTTGTCGAAAGGATCACAATTTAGACCCGTAATCTCTCCAAACTCATACAAAGAGAACCGCAGTGGCATACAATCTATCAAAGACCAAATCTCATAACTGCTCTCGATTGCCAATTGATTGGCAAGGAAATAGTGAACAACTTTCGCAGACCAAATATAATCCAGCTCTTTCAGATTTACAATGACTCCTATAGCTGATTCTCTCAACGCAGACCAAACATCTTCCCCAAGATTTTCTTTCACCATTTGAATGTTGGACAAGAAACAACTGTGGTTCATGCTCCTATTCTGAATTGGGGGTTTTCCAGCCTCATACAGACGAGGAGGATACTTTCTCATACCCGAAGAAGGAGCCATACCTGAAAAAATAAAGCACAAACTTTCTTACTAGGTGCATAATCAAAGTTATGAAAAAGTGCATAAACAAAGTTAAATAATCAAGGCAAGTTATGAATAATCAAGAGTGGTAGTTAATTTCACGATTTAAAAAAAAAATTGTAAGTAGTCTTGGTATATTGAACTGAATTTTCTTCAGGTGATAAAGGAAGTACGAATTAGAGTTCACAAATTTTCACAATCAACACGATTTAACAAACAATTTGTCATAACAAAACTATAAATTTGATAAAAAAAAAAAGTCTTTAGATTTCAACGTGAAAGAAATGTTGAAATTGTGATTTAGGGTTTTCGAAATTAAACATCTCAATCACACAATATATGTTTGAAAGTGCAATAGCTAATTGGAATTAGATAGATTTAGAACTTATAGAGAAATTGGGATTTTAGGGTTACAGAAAAGAAGAACGATGGTGACACGAGGAGGAGGTGTCGGAATCGACGGCGGCTGTGACGGAGTAGATGTTCTCGGAGTGTGACAGGAACCAAAACAGAGTCTTCTACGGTGGTGACCCGAGGAGGAGGTGTTGGAATCGGGATTAAAGACAAGAATAACGATGGTGACCCAAGGAGGAGAAGTCGGAATCGATGGAGGCTGTGACGGAGGAGCTATTTTCGGAGAGTGACAGAGGTGACGGCGAGTCTTGAACGGAAACGATGGAGGCTCCACCTCGTGAGAGAAGAGAGTCGGGAGAGAGAGAACACGAAAAAGGTTGGCCTTTTCTTGTTTTCGATGTATAATACTCTTTCTCTTTTTTTTTTGTTTATTAACTTCTTTTTTTTAGTTTATTTTGGTGGCAATTTGGTAGTTATTCAAATTAGAGATTGGCTTTTGGTAAATTTGCTTACATCTCATTTTAGTCTAGTAATTACAATTTTATATGAGTCATTCTAGTCATTTTTAGATTAATTAGTTTCATTTCAAGTAATTTCTCAAATTTTTATTGTGCGATTTTTAGTTCCCACATATATCTTTTCCGATTAGGCATTTGGTGATTTTGAGAAAGAAAACTTTAACTCTCCCCAGATGGCACCAAATTGTGGGAGCCAAAATTCGCACAATAAAAATTTGTAAAAGAAAACGTAGCTTTTCAGGAAACCAAAGTTTATGCGATCATAACGATTTAACACACAAATAAAAAAAAAAGATGAAAAAGACGTAAAATCTTTTTACTGATTGGACCTAATAAAAAGCTGTCTATGTATCCCTTTCGAGGATCAAGCCGTATTTTGTATTACAAGTTTTGTACAAGATACTAAAATTATTTTATGACGTGTGTCTAGTAATTGGATGCAAGCGGTATAAAAAGAAACCATGGCAGAAAAAAGTCTAACATATGTTTGCCAGAATAAAAAGAACACCAAGAACTAAGTTCCTGACGCTAAATCCAGATGCAGAGCGTGTGGAATTTAAGAAAATGTGAGTGAATGTCTCCCCTTTCTTCTATCTCAACGCTTGTTTATATACAGCTCCCTAGTGTGGCCTTCTTCTTCTTTTCCGTAGATTTTGAGTTTATTCTCTTTTTATTTTTCTCTGGTTCTTCCTTATCTCCAAGATTTGAATCTATCTCCTTCCGAAGTTTTTATTTTCTTGCTACTTTCCTACTCCTATTCAAGTAAGTTAATCGTCCTTGATTTGGGATTATTTTTGGTTCAAATCTCTGTGTGCCGTTTTCTCTGTTTAGGCATCAGACCATATTACAATTTAGGCCGTTTTACGATTTTTCCTGAAAATTTTGTTGTTTTCATTCTTAGTCACAGTGTAAAGAATTAACAGTTTTTGACTCGATGTTTGGCTATTAGATGGAAACAAAAGATTTCCAACTTCTTTCCGGAAATATCTCAATGTCAACTTTGTTATGAAAAAAACTAGACATAGACGAGCATGTCTTGGATGAGGTAAGGGAGAGGAATAGAGAGGTGGAGAAGTGGGCGACGACAAGGGAGGAGAGAGAGATTGGTTAAGGACATGAGGATGTGAGAGAGAGAGGGGGCGAGAACATGAGGGAGAGAGCAAGTGGGTGGGACATCAGGAGAGAGAGTGGGCAAGGGCATGAGGAGAGAGAGTGTGGGAAAGGACATGAGGAGAGAGAGAGGAGGCAAGGACATGAGAAGAGAGAGGGCGAGAAGGAAGAAGGGACAGATAGGGGTGAGGACCAAAGGAAAGAGAATAAAAGGTTCGAGGAGAAGACAGAGAAAGGGTCAGGGAGCGTCCTTTCTTGGTTCTTCTCGTCTTCTTTTATCTTCTGTTGATTTTTTCATGTGATTTCTTTTAATTTTCTGAAGGTTGTTTCAAAAATCACCGAGTTTCGTTTGATATATGCAAGTTTTCTTCAAGAATGATTGTTTTTTTTGTTTTACAGAAGTTATTTCGCAAAACAGTTTTGTCTTGTTTTACGAAAGATGTTCTAAAACTTGTCGAAATTAGTTTTGGGAAGAGCAATATCAGAAAATATGTTTCTTTTTGTTTTACGAAAGATGTTCTGCAACTTATGTCGAAGTTAGATTTGTGTAAATTTATTTTGTAAAACACTGTATTTTCTTACAAAAAAAAGTTTCGTAAAACTTGTCTAAGTAAGTTTTGTGGATTTTATTTCATAAAACACAGTTTGGTGTTCTGTAAAACTGTTCGAAGTTAAATTTGCAAAAGTTTATTTTGTAAAATACTATTTAGATTTATCTTACAAAAGATAGTTCGTAAATTCGCCGAAGTTAGTTTTGTGGAAGTTTATTTTGTAAAACATTGTTTAATTGTGTTTTATGAAAGATGTTTCGTAAAACTTGCTGAAATTAGTTTTGCAGAAATTTGTTTCGAAAATGTATAATTTCGTTTTACGAAAGATGTTTTTCTAGAACTTGCTGAATTGATTTTTGCGGGAGTTTATTTCGTAAAATACTAGTTAGTTTATTTTACGAAAGATGTTTCGTAAAACTTGTCAAATTTAGTTATACATAAGTTTATTTCATAAATCATCTGTAGAGGAGAATGGGATATGTTTCGCTCCTTTGCCAGATTAATCACAATCCGGTGACGACAATGAAGTCTATTTATGGAGTTGTTGTACGCAACTTGGTAGTATGTCATATAGATTCTGTTTTTAGCTTGGTTGTGTGGCTGGACCGTTTTTTATTTATTTTACGATTGTTTTTTTTTTTTATGTTATCTCATTTATGGGTCGTGGAACGACTGTTCAGAAATTATAAGCCTATTGTTTAAGTAATCCGTATATAAAATTTAGACTTGTTTTTTTTTTTCTTTTTATAGGGGAGTGGTTTACGCTAAATAAACCGCCGTAAATATTATCAATTTTTTTTTAATATCAAAGTTGGTTATGGACCTAAGAAAACTATGAGCATATCTTTTATTCACATCAAATATAGTTTACTCACATAACTTTCGGTAAACATAATACAAAGCATCTTTGTAATTATTCCACAAACCACTAACCACGGTTAATACCATTTCAATAAATCCGTCGACAACTTTCGGCCATTCCTCAAGAAATTGATTAAGCCATGGCATTCCTTTCTCACTGACATTATCTATCGTGAATGAAATCGAATCTGATATTCTCATGACTCGTCCTTTCGCCAGATCAAACAATGTAGTAAACATTTCACTGATTACATCAACACCTAGTTTGCATAATTTGAGAAAACAAGACTCGGATGTATCTCTTACCAGCTTGATCAAGGCATAGATGGCTTCCCCTGGAATCTTGAAGGTTTGAACAAATAGACAGAAGGAGCATGCTGCGACGTGGAAGATCACATAAGAAATCGAATTGGACAAGAAACTTACAGTTGAGAAGATCAAATTTGCTAAAGCAGCCATCATCTTCTTTGATTTTTTTTCTCTTTGTTTATTTTGAGAAAAGAGGGAACAAGTTTTCTTAAAAACACAACGTGCACCGCTTATGACTGTTTCTATGTCAATGCTTGGATCCTTAAGACTATGTAAGTGGTGACATTTACAATTTTATCAGGGGGTTAATTTATCTGCTTTGATTAGTAAAACATAATTAATTAATTGACTTTGAGGCTTTCAAAGACAGAGTATATATTACTTTAATAAAAAACATAATATACAAATATATATATATTATATGTATATTATATATATATATATATTGTTTATCATATAATTTTATTATGATACCTTGACTTCAATATAAAAGCTAACAAAATTAAACATTCTATATAGTTTTGATCTTGTAAATTTTCCTTTTGTCTGATGGCATGTTTTCTTCTAATATTATTTTCATGTCTTCGGTTCGAGGCTCTTATGTAAATTTATTTTACAAAAAAAAACAATTCTTAAAACATAGTATTAATCGATTTATCTTGGTTAGTTTGCCGTGTTAAGGTTTCTGGGAGATAAACTGTTGCCTCTTTGATGTCCCACTAATAGATTATACCTCATACCTGATACCTGATATTATTTGACTATTTTGTACTCGATTATCAATACTGTAATACCACATGAATTTACCAGAACATGATACATTAACTTTTAAAAGTTATGTGAAGTTGTCACATCCATAAATGAAAATCTAAGTATGGAGCCTTATGAGTATGGAGTATACATAGATAAAGATAAGAATGCACATGCATTGGATGAAAGGATTATAAGTGTTTCTAAGGAGATCATATAAGCAATACTGGAGATGGCAGATAGATCACGGAATAAGTATTTGAGTTAACCACAATATGAGGAATGTGTTCAGATGCCAGGAGTTAATCCTATACCCCTTCGCCCACCAGTATCTGACTCATTCACCAGAGTTCATGTCACAAAGTAACTTGATGATATTCGTGGAGCTCAAGGCTGGATGTTTGATGAGTTCTACAGGAAGATTGATGAGATCTATTTTCCTCTCTCTCTCTCTCTCTCTCTCTCTCTCTCTCTCTCTCTCTCTCTCTCTCTCTCTCTCTCTCTCTCTCTCTCTCTCTCTCTCTCTCTCTCTCTCTGGTTTGGCGTGTGTGTGTTGGTTTGGCTACTGCCGGTTTGGCGTGTCGGTTTGGCGGCCGTTGTGTGTCCGGGCGGAATGGCCTTGGAGGGATGCAACGGGAATGTGTGAAACGTATGAAAATGTGTGTGTGTGATTGTATGTGTATGTAGTGTAGTTGATTGTTATAGTAATCGTGTCTTGTTGAATGTTTGTGCGAATAGTCAGTCATTGTTCTCCATTGAGCTATATGGGTGGCCATGCGGAGAGGCTGATCTAGAAGAAATACCATTGAGTAATTCATTTACTCACGTCCTCCTCTCCATTTGTATTTACCCTCCCTCTTGAAAAAATGTAAATATAATTGCTGGCGGGACTTGGTGGATTTGAATAGAAGGAACGCGTTTGGAAATTTTGGACCACTGACAGGACTTGATGGCTTGCCTTTTGGCACACGGAACCCTAAGTCCGCACTCTGAATTCTGGTTGGTTTCGGGGGAGGTAGATCTTACAATTTGATAGTAGAATCCAGGCTAAGATCGCTCGCTACTTAGTGAGAGCTCAGTTTCCACCTTTGCAAAATCTTTGTTCCAGTTTGCGAAACGTTTATTGACAAAAGGATTTTTATGTATTTCAATGCAAACACTATCAAATTAACCATATGAACTACTCTTGTCAAGAGAGGTCAAATTGTAGTATTTAGGGAACGAATCCACAGGGAGCGTGGACACACAATAAACTTAATACAGTCGCGACTAAGTTAGGCAAATTGATTAATAAGGAGTAAATAAACTATAGCAGATAATTGATTGATTGGTAAGTAAACAATAATAATAAATAGCTATATCTAGAGTTTTAGGCAAGTGGATTATATAGGATATAAGCTAAGGGTATTAATCATAGAACTCGTTGACTAAGTCCGATGTCTCAGCTCTTGCTTGTTGACACAGAATGACTGGTGATCGATAACAATGATCCTGCGTCAATCGATGGTCTCTTGAGTCAATCTTTATGACCTAATTCGATAAGTTCACTAAATTAACTAAATCAACTCTCATTTGTTTCTAGCAACCTAGCTCAACAAGATTAATTTTGGTAGTAGACCATGGTCTCGCTTGCACCTAAGTATTATATGATCAAGGTTCTAGTTAGCTACTCTAGAACACAAGCAATAAACACAATTCTATTGATAGATCTAATAATCACCCTAGCAATTCTATTGTTTGGCTAATCCATCAATACCATTGATAAACCCTAAACCTAACAAGAGATCTATTTAGACATGATATTTTTCATAGAAATCATAGATGAATAGAATAAATATAATATAAAGAACCAAAGGAGTTCCAAGAGGACTTTGTAGGAGTTCCTCCCTTCTCTCCTAACCCTAGAACAATGAATAAAAGAAAGCTTTGTAAGTGTTTTTGTCTAGCCGTCAACAATGGCTTAGAAAACATATAAATAGGATTTTTAAGTTATCCAAGGGAATTATGGTAATTTGTTATGGCTTATGGGCTTAAGTCGGCCATAAAATAAGCCGGTTCTGTCTTCTGGGATCACCGTCGATCGACACTCATTCATCTTCTCGACAGCTTCCTCTCTCGAGGCAGACAGACCACACTCCAGTAAAATGAGCATAACTTTGGCTCTAGGATACTAATTGACCTCAAACCGGTGGCATTGGAAATCTAACTAAAATATCTATCTTGTGTCAAAATATCAGCTCAATTTCACAGTGGTAAGGTCTCCATCCATACCTAAACATCCGACGCATCTATGCAGTTTTGCATCTCTAAAAGCTCCAGAATCACCAAAGTTCTCCAGAACGTACCTGAACCTGAAAATACTCTAAAATATACTCAAAAACATATTATAAACTCTAAATAGGGCTGATATCATGGCACAATAATGGTAAATATCAGGCCCTATCACTTATGAATGGTTATGGCCTTTAAAACGAAAGTTTTGCGAAATGTTTTCAAACCAGCAACCATATATCATATGAATGCATCTTTTATGGTTTTGACTGGATATTTTTTACATGATGTTATCGCCAGCCAGAGTGAACCTAGGAGATGATTTTCCGCGTTGTGGGCCGAAAGGTACGGCTGTGTATGCTAGCAAGCCCATCTACATTGTGATACCATTCTTTTACCCGATAGAGTCAGCCATGAAACGCAAGTATTTGTGGCCTCATTTTCAGAGGATAAAGCAAAGGGGGGCCTAGAGCCGGGATGATTTTGGCGCCCGAGTTTGAGTGGGAGCAGGTGTCGCCGTAGAGAAGCCGCCAAAGAAGAAGCGGGATCGCCCGCGAGAGACCCCCATTGTGGATGTGGGCACTCCGGTAGGAAGTTCCAAATCAAGCGAGTGTGGATCCGTAGTTTTGACATTGCATAGATTATGCTTAGACAAGGATTACACCGATGGGTTCCTGGGTATGGCCAAGATGTGCAAGACGAAACATGCATATGGATGGTGCTAGTTGTATTTGGAGGGACTCTGTAGGGAATTCAGATTGAATTGAATGGTCTTATGGAACCATTGGAGTTTTCCTTGGTGAGACAATGATATCACTCAAAGTACCATATGAGCAACTTTACTCTCTCAAATAAGCAGTTCAGTTGTAGCACTTAGGGATCGAATCCACAGAGAGCATGAGCACACAATAAACTCAAAGCAGTCAATGATTAAGCTAGGCAAACATATTGCAAAGCAGTAAATAGAGCAAATCAGTTGGTTGTTTGGTTGGTTAGTAAGAAATAAGAATAAATAGCTAGATCTAGGGTTTTAGACAATCATGATTATAGAGATATAGATGCTAAGAGTATGTGAATGACTTAATGTCTAATGCAAGATATAAAGCAGTTCTTGATACTAGAGTACTTTCTGTAATCAAACCCACTTTATATCTACACACTAACTAAATAAGCTAACTAAATATTGTCTTTTTCTTTTATCAGTCAAAAGGAAATTATGGACACGACAACTCTTTTAAATGTTTTCTCTCTTTCCCTTTTTTCTCTTTTCCTCTTTGCTTCTACGAAAAACAGACAAAAATGTCTACAGTTACCACATAGTTTGACTTCTTAGGAATTGAAAAAAATCATAACAACAACGCTCCAAAGCAAAGTTTATCTTTCTCATATTTTTATTCTTGTTTTTTTCTCTTGAACCATTTGGTTTTAATTTCCATTACAGAAATGCAAAATGTTATTTCAAAGATAAATCTAGAGTTTTTTTCAAGTCACTCTTAGTTTATGGTACTAACCGTTCTGAATCTACTGTCGAAGCTCCTAACCATCGCCGTTGAAGCTCCTCCGTAAATTTCAGCCATCGTCTAAACTATTCTAGGAGAGAGAAATCTCAAGCAACAACGGTAAATCTCTTTCAGTCAAAAAAACAATGGCAAATCTCTTCGGCGCGAAGTGATTGAGTCACGATCTCGAACGCGAGTAACCCTAACCACGGTAGCTTCTTTGCCTGAGCCGCTACACTCCTCTGTTAAGCTCCAATCACAGAGAGAAAGCTCAAGCAATAATGGCCAAATCTCACTTATTTGCAAATATGCAATCCAATCTAGCTCCTGTTTTGATGGAGAACTTTGGCATTTTGCATTTCCAGTCCCTCAAATTTTGCATCCTTTTGTTTTTGACCCCCAAACTTCCAAATTTACATTTTGTATCTTCTAATGAACAAACAAATGATATATATATACACCTATATGAAACCTAAAATAATCTAAATAAACTCCTAAAATATACTCATTAAAATCACCAGATATTGTAACTTGTGAAATGTACAAATGAGTTTGTGTACTTGTGTTTTATGTGATACATATGTACATGTGGACAATATAATATATGTGTACACCTGAACTTCCAAATTTTAATTTTCATGTGATATGCATACTGAACAAACAAATTTAATAGATGCATCCAAAAATGATCTAAATCAACTAAAACAAGTTACTCAAATCAGTTTCTAGCAACTATACCAAAATATTTTAATTACCAAGTAAAATAAAATTGAGCAATGTACAAGTGCTCCAGTGTACATGTGATTTTTCATAAAACTTTTACATGTGATTTCTCATAAAATTTTTACATGTGGACAATGATATATATATATATATATATATATATATATACACCTATATGAAACCTAAAATGATCTAAATAACCTCCAAAAATATACTCATTAAAATCACCTGATATCATAACATGTGAAATGTACAAATGAGTTTGTGTACTTGTGTTTTTTGTGATATATGTGTACATGTGGACAATATAATATACATGTACACATGAACTTCCAAATTTTAGTTTTCATGTGATATGTATACTAAACAAACAAATTTAATAGATGCATCCAAAAATGATCTAAATCAACTAAAACAAGTTACTCAAATCAGTTTCTAGCAACTATACCAAAATATTTGAATTACCAAGTAACATAAAATTGAGCAATGTACAAGTGCTCCAGTGTACATGTGATTTTTCATAAAACTTGTATATGTGATTTTTCATTCTTTAATATATGTGTACACGTGGTAATATCTGACTTGACTCATACTCTATATATTATTTACCCGAAACCTAGAAAAATAAATATTTTTCTATTAATTAAAGAATAGAAACACAATCTTTGATGGAAAATTAATATTGTTTAAAAGAAGTATAATTTTCAGATTTTTTGGGTGTATAAAATAAAATTTCTAAATATTCATGGTATTCTTAATATTGATGAATACTCTAGAAAATTCTTCATTCATGAACAAAGATAGCATTTTGTAATTTTACGTAAAATAATTTTTTTATACACAAAATTGATTTTATGGTTAACATGCAAAATGAGAATTATGGTTCTAGCAAAAAAAGACAATATATGGTTTTGCAAGTTTATTTTTACAGTGTGTATATCTAATATATTAAAACTGAAGTACAAATAAATTTTCACCATTAGTTTTCCTCAATAATTATAACCATATGTCATTAAGTTATAATAACTATTTATTTTAAATTATCATTAATTATCTAACTGCCTAAATATTCTCTAACTAATAAAATGAAAGATTTTAAAATGATATGCATGATTCACTTAAACAACTACTATTCCTTATAATTTTGTAAAACAGTCTATAAATTTTAAATATATAAAAGAAATATTTTTCAAATATCATTATTAAATATTTTAAGATTACAATCTCCTCAAATCTATCAATTGAAATACAATATTGAATTTATAAGCCAATTATTTAGTTAATTGACTTAAATGTTGAGTTAAATTTTAACTCAAAATAACATTATATTATATCAAATATATATATTTACATCATATATGAAAATTGTTTTAACACAAATTTAACTTAACATAATATGTTTATTAATATTTTGAAAACCAGATCGCATTGACTTCACATTATAATTTGGTCAATGGTCGAATCGTTCCAACCGGTTCAATCGGTTCGGATACAGTCAGATACCTGGAATTCTTCGGTTTGGATCGGATTCGGGTTCTCTAAATACCAAAATTTTGAATAATTCTGATATTTAATCAATTTTAGTTCGGGTTTGGTATTACTTTTTCAGATCGAAATCAGCTTGACTCTTCGGATTCGTTTTTTTTTTGCCCAGCCTTAACCAAAACAAATAACAACATATTTTTGAAAAATACACCCGCGCGGACGCGTGGATCAAAGTCTAGTATGAATTATTACACAAGTTGAATGGTGTACATATGAATCGAAGTACACATGGATAGTAAATTTTGTGTACACAGTATCGTGTACATATATCTACATACAAACATCATTACAATAACGTCCACAAAAATGATTTATACCTCCACGGAAAAACAAAGACTTTCTACAAAGCCAGATTAATGTTCCTTATTTTCTTAAAAAACAAAAACTTAATAATCGTTGCTCTTTATTTTTCACTCCGCTACAAGATAAAAATGAACATTAGAAATTTAGAGATAGAATCAAAAAGTCATTTTTGCAACTTCGAAAGTCTGAAAAAACAATTAAAACTCGAAGGACCAAACGTGCAAATAGCAGAATTTTATCGTTGTTGCTCTTGAGCTCAAACTCGACAGAGAGGATGAGCCACAAAGACTCCATACGGAAATGAAGGTAGATCTAAGGGCTGTAGCATTCTGCGAAGGTGGAGTGATGCGGAGGCGATGCTTTAGCGACATATGAGCTCGCCGTAGGAGCTTAACCCAGATGTGAGTCGGCGGTGAGCAGAAAATCACAAAAGAGGACCAAACAACACATCAAGGGTTAAAATTCACAAATTAAAGTCTTGGTCGCAAATGAAAAAAAATGGTACATTATAGAATTATGGGGCCAAAACAAAAAAGAGTAAGAACTTGAAATACCAAAGAATAAGAAATTACGAGGCACATGGTCTTTTGTTCAAATAATTTTCTAATTCAATTTACTTTCTGCCTCGGGTACACCACTCACTCCTTTTAAAACAAAATTCAAAATTCAATCACACATAATATTTGTAAGTGAAGAAGAAACGCTTAGTTAAGTTTTTTAAGAACAAGTTAGGTCTTTTACACCAAAAACTACCTCAGTAGAACAAGCTAACTATTATTGTAATAAAAAGACATAAACTACCTCTGGATGTAAATCATATGTTGTTCTATCAGATTTGTCTCCTAATGTAAAAAAAAAAAAAGTGTCTGTAATGCATTCATAAAAGTTACAACTGTTCTGGAAAAAAAAAATCGTTTCAAAAAGATACATTTTTATGTTTTTTTTTTATTTTCCCGTCTGATAATATTTCATTCAAAAGAGGAATACAATGATTGATCAAGCTGACGGATACAAAAACATCCCCAGAAACAGAAGCCCAAGAAACAAGCAGCTAAAACCCACACTGGGGTAACTTACGGACACAACACAACCATGAAATATAAAACTAGAGACCACAACTAGCATAAGCGAAAAGCAAACTACAACATTGCAAACTGAACCCAACAACACAAGAGTAAATGACGAATCAACGCATAAACCTTCCTTGCATAACAAGATGCAGTGATCTAGATCTTATCGAGGCTGCCCTCGGCCCGCCATACGACCATCCACTTCCATAACTCCTCACTTCGGATCTATCGCTGCCGCCTATGGCTTGCCAAACGATACCATCCCCTACAAGTACACAAGAACCAAGACTTCATAATCCGACAAGCAGGACCGCTTCACGATCCACAAATCTCTTGGATGCGGCTAGAACGCACTTTCTGACGTTCACTTTACACCTAGATAGAAGTCCACCATACAACTCCAAACAAACAAACAAGCCTCGTCTATCAAATCTCATAACAAATACACTCAACAACAATTGAACCTGACGAGAGATCACTGCAACCACCATAACCACAAGGGAATTCTGCACCTACACCTTCAACGACCAAACAAGGATATTGGACATCACAGACCCAACAACTCTAATACCCGAAAACAAGACTCAAACTGGACCTTACAGACGATATACCAATTACGCCAAGGTAAGCCTTTTGCTTCAATTTTTTACCGGCAACGAAAACAACACCCAAGGCGCATCCCGAATTAGATCCATAATCACCAGCAACCCATGTCACTTCTCAGCCATTAACGTATCAGGAACAAACCAGAACTAAAAGTCAGACCTTAGAGACGGTAAAAACGATTTTGACCTTGGAGACAAAACATTTTTATGTTTTCAATACATTAATTAATGACAAATTACACATTTCAAAAAATATAATTACATTTATTAATTATTGTCAAAAAAAAAATTTGATCAAAATTATCGTCAAATTTAAAATGCGATAACCCTACTGCAGAACCCGTCTCTTAGGCTTTATCCAATCTGTAATACGAACGGCCACACTGGATAATAGCTTCCTCAGTATAAACAAACGCCGACGTCCATCGAAGTCTTGTTCCTCCGCCGCTGGTACGATGTCAGCAACCCTCCGTCGCATCATACTCCTCTCCTCCGTAAAGCGCGCCGGGAATTTAACTCCGCCGTGCCTTTCCTCCTCCGTGAGTCGCCTATCTATATCTTTCTCCTCCGTCTCATCTTCGCCTCCATCAAACCCGTCCCCTTCACGGATTCGAACCCGGACTCCACTCGAAACTCAATTCGAGACATGGATCCAGAATCTGAAACCAGGCTTCACACATTCCGACGTGGTGGCGGCGTTGCGTGCCCAATCCGATCCGGATCTTGCGTACGACATATTCCGTTGGACAGCTCAGCAACGAGGCTACAAGCACAACCACGAGGCTTACCACACTATGATCAAACAAGCAATCACCGGAAAACGTAACAAGTTCGCCGAAACCCTAATCGATGAAGTCGTCGCCGGCGCCTGCGAAATGAGCGTTCCTCTCTACAACACCATCATCCGATTCTGCTGCGGCCGTAAGTTCCTTTTCAATCGAGCTTTCGATGTTTACAACAAGATGCTTCGATCAGATGACTCACGACCTGACCTTGAGACCTATACTTTACTTCTAAGCTCATTGCTCAAAAGATTCAACAAGTTGAATGTTTGCTATGTGTATCTTCACGCCGTTAGATCGCTTACTAAACAGATGAAATCGAGTGGAGTGATTCCAGATACGTATGTGTTGAACATGATAATCAAGGCTTATGCAAAGTGTCTTGAAGTAGATGAAGCTATAAGGGTGTTCCGTGAGATGGCTCTATACGGGTCTGAGCCTAATGCTTATACGTATGGTTACTTAACGAAAGGGCTTTGTGAGAAAGGAAGGGTGGCACAGGGTTTAGGGTTTTACAAGGAGATGAGAAGCAAAGGAATGGTTCCTAGTGGGAGTTCTTACATGGTTTTGATATGTAGTCTTGCAATGGAAAGGAGATTGGACGAAGCGGTCGAGGTTGTGTTTGACATGTTGGCGAATTCTCTGTCTCCGGATATGTTGACTTATAATACGGTCTTGGCGGAGTTGTGCAGAGAAGGCAGAGGGAATGAAGCTCTTGAGCTGCTTGAGGAATGTAAGAAAAGAGATCCGGTGATGGGCGAAAGGAACCATAGAACGTTGATGGATGAGGTCTACTTTTTGAACAAGGGATGATCAAGTTTTGATCTTCAAGATTATGTATTCTTTATAGATACATTCAGGTTGAAGTATAATGATTGAAAGACTGAAGACTCGAGCCATAGGTAGGGTAGATATATTCTCTTGTTTCTACCAAGCCAAGGATTCAACATCATGTCCTAAGAATGATGTGTGGGGCCCTTAAGACCATAATATATACGACTTTTTTCTCTTCAAGGATACCAACATTCGCTGATCTTTATATAAATTACTAGCTCTTGACCTCTGCCTCCATTTGTTTTATTAGATTTTGCTGTTGTTTTGTTGTAGTTAGATTAGTTCTGTTCCTAGTGTTGTTTTTCTGTCACAAAATAAAATAAAATAATACTTAACATGTTTTACAAGAAATAATATATATTATATCCACAGTTGTAGTAAACGAGACCATACTGTTCCATATATTTTCTTTTGTGTCGCTTTCAATTTTATTAGTTCAAAGTTAAAATTTAGATTGAATTTGTAAGTTTTTAGTATAGTTAGTCGTTAGTATTTAATTACGTTTAATATAATAGACTTTCCATGACTCAAAATTTTAAATAACTAAATGCAATTTATAACTAATCTCAAATAGAAACATCAATTTCTCTCATATGATTTATTTAACAAGATGAATATATGATTAACATGATCAATCAAATTGACATTGGTTTTACATATAAGCAAATTAAGAAGAAATTTAAAGAGAGAAAAAAGAAGAACAACGAACAAGTACGCGTGGGGATTAATGAGCAAAGAACATGTCACTGACGTAGCCACCAAGCCAAGGATCCATGGTCACTGACCTAATCTCCCATGTCGGATCAAAGGCTTCCCATGGCATACTCTTGAGATCTTCCACCGAAACACCAAACTCCTCAAGTGACACGTGTCGAATACCCTTATTACTGCTATTAGTACTCTCACCGACATTCTCGCCCTCTCCAAAATCAATGAAATTATCACCATGATGAATTGATGATGATGATAATTGACTTTCGTAATCCTTGTTTGTAAATGCCTTCGTCTCCAGAAGACCAGTAGACGAAGAAGGAAAGCAGGAATCCAAAGGAGTTACGATGTCTTTGACGTAGGCGCCAAGACTTGGATCTTCCACCAAGATACCCAAATCCCCAAGCGAGACGTGGCCATATCCTAAACGATATTGATTTTCCTTGTTGTTACAAGTAACACTATCACTGTAACCAAGCAAATTCTCATGATGACTTGAAGACAATGATCTCTTATCCTCCTCGGGAAGATTAGTTGAAGAAAAGCATGAATGCACAATTGGTAACCCCTTGACCACACAACTTAATTCGTCGAAGGCATCAACGTCGTCCCACCAAGACCCCAATCTTGGCTTCTTCTTTGTAGGCTCTAGGGTTTCTTCTTCCTCATCGTCGTTTATGATGATGACTGTGTCAGTAGAAGAAGGTGTCCACCAGTTAGAATCGAGGTTGTTTCTCTTCCTAATCTTCTTCGACTCTAGGGTTTCCTCTACTTCGTCATCGTCGTCGATGATGATGACTTCACGAGTCGAAGGTACCAACGAGTTAGAAGCGAGGTTGTTTCTCTTCTTATTTTTAGACACTAGGGTTTCATCCTTCCCGTTGGTGATGATTGCATCA
>MU107265.1:0-58792 GCA_012274485.2 Sinapis alba | reverse complement strand
ATTCGAGGACCTAGTGAAGGGAGGGAGTCGATGGCGGATCTGAGAAGTAGTGTGGCGGAAAGGTAGACGGAGACTACGACGGAGACGAAGAAGACGGTGGAGCCAAGGGTTTGACCTTCAGTCCACGTGAAATTGGAGATGTTGGGATGGTTGACGAGCCAGTAGGTTAGAGTATGGTGAAATGATGCCATTGGTGGTTTGCTCTGGAGATCGTCGGAGAAGTTAGAAGATGAGAGGGCTTATCCTATCGGGTTATCTATATTGAAGTGGGTCCCGTGGAATCATATCTTTTCGTTTACCGAATCGTATTATTATACATATTTTTTTAATGAATAGAAAAATAACGGCGAGGTCAATGATGCATTGCACTGTTATTAATTCTGCACAACGTTGGAGTAATTTACTTCCTTTGTTGTATATCTACAGACTGAAACTGATGTGATATCAGATTCTTTACTATATTTGATATGAACATGGGTTCTTCTGTGTATTGTTGCAGAGTATGAAGAAGCAAGCACCTGCTCTCTAATCATTCATCATCAAACACTCTTCGAAAATATTATTACATTAAGAACCTCATTCTTATTCTTTGTTTTATAAAAGTTGGATCAACGTGCTATTTCTACATTTAATATCAGTATCCATCGAACTATGATTTTGTGATCTTTCTAATTAAAAGTTACAAACTTATTTTTTAAAATTGATAGTTTGAAACTTAGTTACCCATATAGTTGATTTTATTAATTTATTATTAACCATATAATTTAAACCAATGAAACAAGGCAATAATCCAATTTTATCCAGAAAAGAAATGTTCATACACTATTCAAACTCCACATTATCATCAAAGAAACTTGAAAATTCCATATTTTGAGAGATTTCGAAAACTTATATATTTTTTGATAAAATTGAAATTTGGTTTGGTTTTAAAATTGTTTGGTTAACAATAATATGATTAAACTATTGTGTATGTGTAATTAAGTTATAAACTATCAATTCGGGGGAAATTGTATTGTTAACAGTAAACTGATTAAACCGGGATAGTGAAGTGAGCCATGCGATGTCGTTTGCGGACAGTAAAAAGGTGATGGAAGGAATGTTCACAAGAAGCAGATGAGAGATAAGGAGAGTGAGTAGCATTAAGCTCGGAGGAAGTGGAGGTTTGCAGGCGAGAGGAGTGGAATTGATGAGAAGAGTGGTGAGTTTTCAGAATCCAAAGGTTTCGGAGAAAGTGTATATACGAAGCTTAAGTGACTTCAGAGGAGAAAGTGGTAGAGAGGTTAGTCCAAGGTCTCCCGCCGGTAGAGCTCCACTTAGTCCAAGGTTTACTGTCGCTGGAGGTGGAGGAGAACATAGACTTTCTAATTTAGGAAAGTCTGTCTAGTGGTAAGTGTATTGTAGTGTTTGTGTCTCTCTATATTCATACTTCTTCCGTTTTTAATATAAATCATTTTAGAATTATGCACCATAGAGTAAGAAAATAATTAATTTCTTATATTTTCTAAACAAAATCATCATTAATTATTCATCTAACTACAATTCATTCAATAATAAAATAGAATTATATTATTATTGATCATATAATACTAACTGTTAATAAATTTGACATATAAAACTGAAAACATCATACAATTTAGAACAAAAAAAATTCTTTAAAATTATTTATATTAAAAAGGAGCATTTGTTCCACGATTGATTGAAACCAAAAATTATTATATTTTTATTAATTATATTATATATGAGATTACTGAAATGAAAGAACGAAACCAAGCCGTTTGTAACCAATGAAACAAGAACGTTTCACTTACATGTGAAACGACATCATGTAGTTACTAATAATACGGTGACGTTTAGCGGCTAGTCTAAGATCCTCTGTTTCAGCTCTCTCTCTCTCTCTTGCTCCCTCTGTTGTTCTGCAACTGATACTGGCTGATTGATCCTGGATCTCCATGATCTCAATATAAGACGGGTAAGCTTACGAATTTTACTTTAGACGCAACCAAACAGCTCTTGAAAACAGAGTCACAGATGTTTCCACAACTTTCACTGTTAGCTTTATTTTCAGAATTTATAATTAGCCATGTTTTTTGCTAATGGGTCTATTTGTATCCATCAAAGACTGCTACTTTCAGCACCAATTCGAAGTTTTAGATCGTTGACTATTGTTCGAGTTCTTCTCTGTTTAATTATGATAATGGTGATGCAGTCTATGACAATGGTGAAACTCAAGTTTGGGTTCACTTCAGTCAGAATGAGGAACTGGTCGGTGGGAATCTCTGTTATGATTCTTACATTGATCTTCATCATCCATTATGAACAATCTGGTCACAAACTTACAAAGAAGATTGATGAGTTTGATATAGAGGGAGAGAGTAATGTTCAGGAGCCAGCAAAGAAGCCACATTTGATAACTTTGGAAGATCTTGATTACCTCTTTTCAAACAGTAGCTTTTACAGAGAAGAAGATGAAACTAATGGGTTTCTTATATGGTCTCTTATGCGTCAGTTTCTCGAAAGGCCAGATGCTTTGCCAGAAACTGGTCAAGGTATCGAAGAGGCTGCACTGGCAATGAAAGGTTTACTCTCTCTCATCAATAAAGAGAAAAGAGCTTCTGCTTCTGCTATGGTCTCTATGAAAGCCAGAAGAACTTGTCCGGGTTTTGTAAATGCAGTTGATGCTGATTTGTCCGGTTTAAGACCTGTACTTGAGCTCCCCTGTGGTTTAACAGAAGATTCTTCTATAACTTTTGTTGGTGTTCCTGATGAACATTCGGGAAGCTTCCAGATTCAGCTCGTTAGCTCAGGCATCTTGCGTTATGATGTGAACTTTTCTAAGCCATCCATAGTGCAAAACACATGGACAGAAGAGCTAGGGTGGGGAGAGGAAGTGAGATGCCCATGTCATGGATCATTTAAGAATCAAATAGGTAACAAAACTTTGGGACTCACATATATATATATATTTGCCTTTTAGTTAATGCCATTCTTGAAAAGTCTCTTGATGACCATTGTAGTTGATGAGCTTCCTCTCTGCAACGAAGAGTCCAGTAGAATCACTCTGGAAGAGAGTTCCAACGAAGATGCAGTGTTGATGGATGATTTTCCATTTCTCAGAGGGAATCCCTTCACTGCCACATTGTGGTTTGGCTTACAAGGTTTTCATATGACTGTTAATGGGCGGCACGAGACTTCATTTCCTTACAGAGAGGTAAGCAAATGACTAAGTTTTGAGGTTGTTTCTTTGTTTGAAACCAACATATCTGATTTGCAGAAGCTTGAGCCGTGGTTAGTCAGCGCTGTCAAAGTCTCAGGTGGTCTGAAACTGTTATCTGTCTCAGCCACAAGACTACCTGTTCCTGATGATCACGCTTCTTTAGCTATAGAAGAGAAACTTAAAGCTCCATCTCTTTCCGGGACAAGGATAACGTTACTGGTTGGTGTTTTCTCCACTGGAAATAACTTCAAGAGACGTATGGCATTGAGAAGGTCTTGGATGCAATATGAGGCTGTAAGATCTGGAAAAGTCGCTGTTCGGTTTCTCATTGGCCTTGTAAGTCAACGTTTTCTCTCTATATTTACATGTTTCTTAGCAATAACTTGGCGTTTTTGGGGGGGGGGGGGGTCAGCACACCAATGAGCAAGTCAATTTAGAGATGTGGAGAGAAGCTAAAGCATATGGTGACATTCAGTTTATGCCTTTTGTTGATTACTATGGTTTACTTAGCCTGAAAACAGTTGCGCTTTGCATTCTTGGGGTAAGTTACTACTTACACTAATGCATAACTCTGAGATAATCTTTCTAATGTTTCTCCATTTTGATACAGACTAAAGTCATCCCAGCAAAATACATAATGAAGACAGATGATGATGCGTTTGTTCGAATCGATGAACTGCTATTGAGTCTAAAAGACAAACCCTCTAATGCCCTTTTGTATGGTCTGATATCATTTGATTCATCGCCAGACCGTGAGCAAGGCAGCAAATGGTACATTCGTAAAGAGGTGATTTTCAACATTTCACAACATTTCTCTCTGTCCTATCTTCTTAGAGGCTCATATCACACACATTATCTTTGTGAAGGAGTGGCCTCTAGATTCATATCCTCCATGGGCACATGGCCCTGGCTACATCATCTCTCAGGATATCGCGAAGTTTGTGGTGAAGGGTCACCGCGAAAGAGATCTTAGAGTGAGTTTTTTTAATTTTCATCAGAGTTCAAATGTAACTAATCTGAGAGATGGTAAATTAACTGTATTCTTATTTTGTTTTGGTGAAAGCTTTTCAAGCTGGAAGATGTGGCGATGGGTATATGGATTCAACAATACAACCAGACAGTAAAAAGAGTGAAGTACATCAATGACAAAAGGTTTCATAACAGTGGTTGTAAATCAAATTACATTCTTGTTCATTACCAAACTCCTCGACTAGTTTTGTGTCTGTGGGAGAAGCTGCAAAAGGAGGGCCAATCTGTTTGCTGCGAATAGATATCTCAATCATGTTAAAATATTGAGATTTTGATGAAATTTTCTACCAGGAAGTATTTAAATCTTGTATAAGATAAGTAACTTTTGATGTTTTGTATAACATGCAGTATGTAACCATGTGAAGTCTTTTTCTAAACCTATTGTATAGATTATGGAATAGTAACCAATCCCAAGTACTTTTAAGGGAGGCGGTGATACTAGTTACTATCTCAAGATATAATAATGCAAAAATAGCGTTTGTTAATAGGCTAAATTATACAATTTAGTGTATGGTTGGTTGTCCAATGATTTTTTTTTTTGTAAAAAAATGACCCGAGTCTTTTCAGCCTTTTGTTTGTCACCTGTCGATATTTTTATTTAGCCTATTAAACGTGTATTAGATTAGAGATAACCCAATGTGTTATTTTAGCATCATTTAATTGTGATGCTAAGTTGGTGGGACAGTTTTGAACGTTACGAATGTCAAACATACTATTGACAACAAATATTATAAACCAAAATACTCAACAAAGTGGAAAAACATTACATAGTCATCTTCATAATATTTGATTACAACACTAGAAGAAGACTGAACAACAACAAGCATAATAAGATGATAATAAGATGACCAAAAGATTAACCACCGAGAGATGTGACAGTTTCAGAAGATAGAAACTCAATAGAAACTGAAGAATACAATGCCATCTGAAGGGTAATTGAGACAATAGATGACAAATTGCATTATGAAAATAGAAAGAAAACAGAACCAAAAGGGCTGGATTTTGGGGTCATAGTCACATGCCAAGAGAGCTAAATAACATCCTAATATGATGATCACAACTACATAAGCAAAGTGAAACCCTTCCACTGGACTAACAAGCTGAACCATAGCAACTAATCCAAAGACAATGGATAAAACCAGAAGGGATACATGAAAGGTTTGGAAGTTGTAGATGGTAAAATAGATGATGAGAAATAGTACTGAAGGGACAAAAGTTCTTACCCATCGGCCAGCTTTTCCAACTGGAGTTGGAGGTTCACAGAAAATGGATTTGATGATGTCAATCACATAGAGAAACAAGAAAATCATTCCCAGATAATTCTTGTAACCAACATGATAGGCATCAATCTGCATCCCTTTCAGAGTTCCAAAAACGCAAAGAACAGCAAGTATAATCCAACCTTTTCTCGTAACTGGATCATTCACACCAAACACTACGGATCTCTCAGGATTTTTTGCCTTTTTTTTCTGTTTCCTCGTTTTCTTTCTCGCCATCTTTTTTGGAAATACTAATGGATGTTGGATAATAAGCTGCGACGGTGGACAAAAAGATTTAAAACTAGGGTTTGCCGTTTCCTTTTTCTTTATTTATTATTACTAGAAATTGACAAAACAAAAAAAAAAGGAGTACATGAAAACGAATAAATCATGTGCTGCTTTACAACTGCTTTACAGTATTTATTTACAGTATTTATTAGAACGATAATTCGATAGTAATCCTTTTAAAAGAAATATTTAATACTACAGGACTAATAGTATCACGTGATACTGGTTGGGTCAGTCAAACAAAAAAGGTCGAGTCGCTCACACCGTATATAGACTCATGCAGTTTACATGTAACAGACTAATATCCTCTCAGATTCGGATGGGATATTTTCGGATCCGAGTTCTTCGGATCTTGGATATTCAGATCCAAATAAGTATTTTAAAAAATTTAGATTGATTCCGAATCGAATCTTATCATAATCGAATTAGTTTGGGTCCACTTGTCACGTATCCGTTAATACTCAATTTTTTTGAATATTTATTGTGTCAAAGCGGTTTTAGGTATTTCGGATCTATGTTCGGATAAATAACATATTTTAGTTTGGTTCCTGATATTTTGGATCGATTCTATATATTTTCGGATCTAAAATATGATTTTCAGATTATCTATACCCATAAACCTGCAATTATAGCCAAACATCAAACCTAATTTTTGAATTTATGGTTAATAAACCTAATTTTTTTCTCAATCGTGCTTTTTGGGTTGAAAAAACGTAAATGTTTATAAAGAAAAATATAAAGGATATATCGGGTTAGAGAATAAATTATTAAGTCTGGTAGTTGTCGGTTTCAAAAATACCCATCAGGTCTTTGGGTCTGTTCTAGATCCAAACCTACTACTTACGGGTCTTTCATCACTAAATCCAATAAAATAAAATTATCGGTTCTAGTTCTGGATCTAAACCTATATTTTCGAGTTAGTTCCGAATTGAACTTTGGATTCGGGTAAAATTCCCAGACCTATCCTCTTTAATCTACAGTGAATCAGAAATATTCGTTACGTACTAGTTCGCACTAAAATATAAAATATTAGTTTATCTAACCATATATAGTCTATAGACTATTGACATAATTTAACGTCTATGCAAAACCTTGGAATAGACACCTACCGCCTACCGGTAACACTGTAAATGATGAATGTAAAATATAATTAACAGAAGAAAAACGAATAAACTAAGATGATTAAACAAACATGAAGACATTTATTATTTCATACCTTTTGTTTGTCAAATTATATTTTTTAAAATGAATATTTTTCTATATATAATTGATAGAGTCATTATTTCATTTTATTCAAAATAAAATTTGATTTCATTTATGCCAAATTATATTTATTGATTTGATAGTTTATTATATCATTTTATGAGGGAGTCAAAACTGTTAGTTATGTTTCCTCTCTCCTCTATTTTCTTTCTCTCTCAACCTCTCGTTTAAAACAGTCGTGTGTGCTTACACTTTTTTGGTTTAGCTTTTTACTCTCCATCGCCTTTGCCCTCTCTTTCCTGATATTAAAAACAGAGAGAGTATTAAAATTCTAAAACAACATTTTTTATGTAACAAGAAAAAAATAGTAAAATAATATTTTTTAAGAAAATAGAAGGTGTAATAAACATAAATGACCTTAATTAATCAAGGAACTCGAGAAAAGGGAATTGTTACAATCATCAAAGTAAGTACGTTGAACAAATTAGTAAAAAGGAAAAAGGGGCACTTTGAACAAAATTAGGAGTGAGAAGATGAGTAGCTAGGTAGAGAGTGTCTTGCTTAAAACTTTAAACTCTGTTCCCCGAACAATCTAAACCGATAAGACATGGGAAAAGGAGTCTAACATTTAAAGCTAATCAGATCAAATCCAAGGCAAAAAAAACAAACACCATTCGTAATACCCGTTGAAAACGTCCCCAACAGTTTTGTGTGAAAAAATAGCTTTGTGTTGGCTAGACGGATCTTCATCATCATTTTGGTTGCATTTTGAGTTTTGTTAGATTGAGTTTTGTTAGATTAAGAAGCAAAACACATTGATGCAGATAAGTGTTGCAAAGCTCACAATAACTTCATCAGTTTCCACTTGAGGGATAGATAAGTTTTATATATTTCATCTCTTTACACTTCAAGTAGGAACAAGATGAGGAGGTAGCATCATACCATCTCGCAAATGAACCCACATGAAGGAAGCAAACCCTGCAACTACAACAGAGAAGAAACTCAATCCCCATCTCCAGAGTCGGGCCTGAGTTGTATTATAATTTTTGGGGCCCTATACATTTTTTTTTTAATATTTATTTGTTTTGAAAGGTTAAAATTTATTATAATTTGTATTTAAATATAAACTTAATTTAATTTACTACCATATCTACAAATAATTTTGTATTTTTATTTATCTTTTATGAACTTTTTATTTTACACTTACACATTTATACATATCCTTATATTTATATATATATATATATTGCAAAATTTTCAAAAATTGGGGACCCATTCGATTGGTTCAAAATAATTGGGTCAAGTCCGGCTCTGCCCATCTCAACACACTCTTGCTCCTGTCCCGTCTTGAGTCTGTAGGAACAAGAACTACATACTCACAAACAGATTAAAGGACATTGATGATGGATAATATTTTTAGATGTTTACTAACTGTGGCTGAGTAAATCCAAATTCCAAGCAAGGTGGTTGCATTGAGTAATTATCTCCATGAGGCTTTGGCACAACTTTTGAGATCACCTAAAAGAAAAGCAAAATAGCAATTTGAGATTCACAATAAGATACAAGAAAAAACATGTTATGACTTAGTATATGAACCATCAAAATGTCATTCCTTGTGTACAAGTAACTAGTATAACATGTTCTAACAGCTTCCACAAATCCACTTTGGAGAATTTAGAGAATTCTCTAGAACCATCCATTTGAAGACATTAAAGAAAGACAATGAAAGTTATTAAGAGTTACTCTGTTACCAAATGGGAGAGCTCAGTGAGTTCCAAAGTAAGCGAAAAGAAAATCAACATAGCCGAAACTAAAAAAGATTCCAAGGATCTACTAATGAAAAAAATAAACCAAGGATGAGGAAACAACAACAAAGATACATATCTTGTATAAATAAACTAGCATTATCCACATATGAAACTGGTCTTGAGGTTTCATGACTTGACCAATAAAAATCAAGCAGATTATTACGAGATACCACCTTAGGCGGCAAGAAACTTGACCAATAAAAGAACAATAAAAAATATCATATTTCACTGTCCAGATCTATTCCAAAATCACTGTCAATTTTTATTTTTAATCACCAAGATCAATTGAGAGTGATTTTGGAATAGATGTGGAGCGTTGCTCATCAGCTTAATGCTTTTTGTTGCCGTTCGATTGGTCATTTTATATTTTTATGACCAAACCAATTTGACATTCTTTAAGTGATGTAAGCAAAGTCATCGTTTAATTGCTTGCAAATAAACTTCTACATTATTTCACGCGTCAGTCTAAACAACAATATCAAAATAAATGTGTTCAAATTTTCCTAAAATAATTATAACTCTAACTGGCTACTCTAATATAGTTGAAATAACATTAGCATTATTTACTAAAAATAGTAACTGTAGACAATCACGAGTCATGTAAGAAAGTTGCAGTTTCCTGAAATATATTTACTTTCATATAAATAAACTAGAAACAAACTTGGCCATACAAAACTTTCTACAATCTAGTACTGTATTTATATACACACTAAAATCTAATCAACTCAATTAAAAAAAAAATGTAATCAACCTCCCTTTCCTATAAATGTACGAATAAACAACAAAAAAAAAAGTCAAGATCTGTAGACTCAAATTGTTGAAACTACTACCCAATATAGCAGCCTAGTGACTGGAGATACGCTTCTAATATTTAATGTGAGTCTAATTTCTAGCTTAAACTCAAAAATAAATGTTAGAAAATATATTTGTAGATTTCCATTTTTAGAATATGTTTTCTTAATATTTTCTAAATGATGAAAATAAATAGATAAAAATAAAGAGAAGTGACTAATGCTATGTTTGGCGCGTATATTAACCACTAGGCCTGGGCATTCGGATAACCGGTTCAGGTTCGGGTCGGGTTTTTCGGATTTCGGATATTTCGGAACTAGAGAAAATGGTACCGATCGGATAATTTAAAATTTCGGTTCGGATCCGGTTCGGTACCTGTCGGATCCGGTTCGGATCCGGTTATATCCGAAGTAACCAAAAAATTAAAAGATTCGGTTTAGTTCTTAGTGTATTACCAAACCATTTAATCAAATAGANCCATATTGAGGTGAGTATCAAACTTTAGAAACATAAACAAATTGTGTTAAGAACTAAGAATCGGGTATTTTCGGATAGTTGTTCGGATCTCGGATAATACCCGATCCGACCCGGTACCCGAAACAGAAATGAAAGCATACCCGATCGGGTATTTCACCATATCCGAATCCGATCCGAAACCCGAATTTTCGGATCGGTACTGGTTCGGATCTTCGGATCCGGGAAATATGCCCAGGCCTATTAACCACCACCGGCAAAACACCCACGAAAGATGCGACCACGCATAAAGAAAGATTGAAAAAAAAAATTAAAACTTTTGTAATTAAAAAAAAAAGGAAAATCGAAGCCGAAAATTATATTAAGAAAATAATAATTTTTGTCTTGAGTTCTGTTTCTTCTTCTAGCTTTGAAGCTATAGAGAGATCAAGCGAGTGAGAGTGGTGTGGAAGCAAACTCCACGATCTGCGTTTTTTCCCAACAAGACTCTTCTTCGATCGGAGTTTTTCAGACATTCCGACAAAAGCCAAAAAAGGTTTCTGGGAGATTTGTCTCCCTCTGTTAGAAAATGGAGCTGTACGGTCGCGCCGGAGAAGAAGGGTCGCGATCGGATCCGTCGATTCAATGGACCTCTCATGGAGTGGAAGGTAATGTCTTTCTGAAATGCAGTGCCTTTGATTTCATGGGGCGATTAGCTTTCTGAGACTAAAGGACTCTGTTTTGAGAAAAAAATGTCTCTTTTTGTAGCTTCGATGTGGCGGTTAGGGTTGAGCGGCGGCGGAGCTGGAGGAGGAGGAGGAGAATCGTACCCGGAGCGATCCAATGAGCCTGATTGTATTTATTACTTGCGAACCGGTGTTTGCGGGTACGGGTCAAGATGTCGGTTTAATCACCCGCGAGATCGTGGAGCTGTAAGAAAGTTTCCTTATTTTGATTCTTTGGTTTCAGATCAGTGAGCTCTTGATTTTGGTTGTTCAGGTTATTGGAGGTGTGAGAGGAGGAGATGGAGCTTTACCGGAGAGGATGGGACACCCGGTTTGTCAGGTTTTGTAATTACTCAATCTCTGTTTCAGTTTCTCTGCTTTTGTTTTGAAACAAAGCTGTGAGCTTTAGATTGTGTTTTTTTTTTGCTCAGCATTTTATGAGAACGGGGACATGTCAGTTCGGTGCTTCTTGCAAGTATCATCATCCTAGACAAGGAGGTGGTTCTGTCTCGTTAAGTTATTTGGGATATCCATTGCGACCGGTTTGTGTTCTCTTTCATCTCTCCTCCATCCACACATTGTATTATTGTATCTTCTCTTCTTACAAGCTCTTCTGATTACAGGGAGAGAAAGAGTGTTCTTATTACATGAGAACCGGTCAGTGTAAATTTGGTTTGACCTGTAGATTCAACCATCCCATCCCACAACCTCATCAGCAGCCACAGCCGCAGCAGCCTCAACTACAGACTATATATCCAACACTTCAATCTCAATCCATACCTGCGTCTCAACAGTATGGTTTAGTTTTCTCAAGGCCTTCTCTTTTACCTTCCTCGTATCTTCCAAGTCATTACGGTCCTCCTCCGATGGTTCTGCCTCCAGGAATGGTTACATACCCTCCTAGTTGGAATCCTTACCAGGTATTCTATCTTTTAAAGATTTATTCATTTGTTACCACCTTTCTGTTTGGCTGAATGAATCAGTTTTAGGCTTCTTTAACTGGAATGCCTTCACCTGGAACACAACCGTCTATTGGATCGAGCTCTGTTTATGGAACCACGCCTTTATCACCTTCAGGGTCTGCTTATACAGGAACATACCAATCTGGTGGGCCTTCCTTGACTACTACCACAACAGAACAATCGTTTCCTCAGCGACCTGATCAACCTGAGTGTCAATACTTCATGAGAACCGGAGATTGTAAATTTGGATCTTCCTGTAGATACCATCATCCTCTAGATGCAGTTCAACCTAAACCTGGTCTTCTCCTCAGCTCCATTGGCCTTCCACTTCGTCCCGTAAGTCTTTCACAAAACATGATATAATCTTTTTTGGACACAATATTATTCTCAATATATATGTTTTGACACAGGGAGTAGCGCAATGCACTCACTTTGCGCAACATGGAATCTGCAAGTTTGGACCGGCGTGCAAGTTTGATCACTCAATGAGTTCATCACTTAGCTACAGCCCATCTGCTTCTTCTCTAACCGATATGCCTGTTGCTCCATACCCAATTGGATCATCCTCACTCAGTGGAGCATCAGCTCCTATAATAAGTTCAAGCAATGAACCCACCACAGAGGCTGTGACTGCTGCAGGTTCTTCTTCTCCACTGAGCCGTGAAGAGCCAGCTGAGATCAGTGGTGAATCCGCTACAGAAGCTAAGACTTCCTCAAGTTAAAACATAAAAAAAGAGAGAGGAAAACATCCTTTGATTCTTCATGAACTAAAACAACATTAAGAAAAGAGGAAAGAATATTATTTTTGGGGTCTGAGATTTGATGGACGCAGAGAGAGAGACCAAAACCAAAGCTTCTGTCATTTACCATTTGTCCATATATAAATAGATTCTCTCTCATACGGCCATCTCTCTTGTTTTTTCTTTCTTTCTTTCTTGAACAACGATTACTCAGAAGGGAGATGTAAGCATAAGCTCCTTTCTTGAGGCCTCATAATAAAGGATCTCCTCCACCTTCAAACAGAAATGTCTCAATCAGTAATAGGTTCATTGGAGAAAAATGTTTAGCAAAGTTGGCACAAACTGAGAAATTGAGTTTTACCTTCTGATTCTTCTACATCAAATTGTGATCAGCACCATATCTTACCATTTGAAGCAACTCATCCTTATTGACAGCTGCATATAGTAAAAATATAATTAATAATTTCAGATATGAATCAATGCATTTTGCAATCTCCTTATAGAGAACTTACTCTTTTACTCTGCCAATCGTCCTTGTTGAATAACAAGAGCATCAAGCGCCATCTTCTTGTAAGCTCTCTCAATCACTTTCTCCTCAATAGCAGACTGAAAACAACCAATACATCTTTTTTGTGAAAGAATTTTTTAACCTGGTTGAATCCAGGGGAGTCACAATCCCGTGGACTCCTTCTCCATGGCATTCAAATGAGTCCTAAAGCATGGATCTATATATGAGTTAGGTGAACAGAACAATGTGAGTTAGTTTTGCATAGCAGGAGAGGACTGAACTTGAAACGTGTTTGCATCCCAGGCCCGTCCACAACAACTTGACCACAAGGTCCGTTCAAAAACAACCAATACATAATTACTTCAAACTATCATAGTTTGTTCGTACTTGACATACAAGGGAAAGAATATAGCTGTTCTGTACTAGGCGTTTACCTGAGAAAATATCACAGCAAATTACTCTATGCAACTATGTTATATTTACCAAGTTCTCTCATATTAGTATTTATTACTTAATACGAAAGTAGCAATATGTTTTATTACCTAACCGATTATATTTTAGTTTTTTTTTTTAATTTGCAGGTCAAAATGTTTTCTTATTAAATCACAGCAAATCCGAAAAATATATTCCTTAGCCAATCTGTATCTTAATTATTAATTAACTTGATTGTCTTTATGTGAAATTTTTATGGTAAAATAACAAAAGGGTAGAAGACTAGAATAGAAAGTATGTACTAGTCAAACAAACTGATCCCAGACATAAATGATCTGGTTTCATATTTAGTTTTCCTGAGTCTATAGGATCATTTCCTTTGCGGGAAAAAGAAACTTATCACCTAAGTAGTGTGAGCAATGAGCAGCATCATAACAATGTCAAAAGGTTGTGAGGTTGAAGTATGTTCTGAAAAGGAAGGGTTTGAAGGAACTTGGGTCCGAGCGATCTTAGAGGAGAACCCTACCAAGAGTGGACGGACCAAGCTCCGTGTCCGCTTCCTAACCAACGACAGTTCCTCTCCCTTAACTGAAAGCAGCGTCGAGCAGAGATTTATCCGGTCTATACCACCGGAGGATCTTCAAAACAGCGTCGTTTTGGAGGAAGGAACGGTGGTCAATGCGAAATACAAAAGTGGGTGGTGGAAAGGTTTTATCGTAAAGAAGATATCAGAGGGGGAGAAGTTTTTGGTTTACTTCCATTCACCACCGGACCTATATGAGTTTGAGAGAAACCAGTTACGTGCTCATCTTGACTGGACCGGTTGGAAATGGGTCGTACCAAAACCCAAGGTATATATATACATGTTGTCAGGGGATTGTTCTAAGATTTAGAAGACCATGCATATTTTTGAGTTTAATATCTTAAAAAGTTCTTTTTGACAGTTTAGAGGTCGTGCTATGTATATCTATAATAGCTCTTTAAAGTTTGGGAAATTAGGCTGAATAACCAAAATAAAAGCTTAAAATTTTAATATCAAAGTGGATATTTCATCCCTGAAATTTGTAAAAACAATTTAGGCTGCAAGCTTTAAAAATTATTTGGGCCAAAATCAGTTAAACGTTATTTGTGAAATTCAATTTCACAAAAAAATGATGACATAGCTTTTGAAAATGATAACATGGCATACACCTAATTATGATATGTACAAACTTTTTTTAAAAAAATTATATATTTTGGCAAGTTTTTTCAATATTGTAATAACTAATAAATTTGATAATTTCATACTTTTTGATAAGAATTTTTAATATGGTAATGATTAATAAATTTATATCATTATTTAAAAGATAAAATTTATATATAAGAGTTTATTTTTGGCAAACCTCTTGAAAATATTAATAACTAATAATTCATATATCAACATTATAATATATATATCATATATATATGTGTTTATCATATTTATATAAAAAAAACTAAATACAAATACAGTATGTTTTAATTTTTAAATTAATATATATATATCATATTGTTTATATACAAGGGCCGGTACTGTTTCATCCGTGTCTAGAACCGGTCCTCGATGTTTTTTGTTTGAAATTGTTTAAAGTAACGCTGCATGCTACGTACCTTTTGCTTTCTTTGTTTTTGTTGCATATAGTTGAAATGTATTAGCATATCGGTTGTGAATTTTAAGAAAATACTTTCTAACGTCTCTTTTTTTGTTGGACATGAAGGAACTGAACAAGTCCATGTCTTGCCCCGGAGCAATGGTGGAAGTCAATGGAGACGACCAGAAAATTGGGTGGTTCCCAGCGTTGATGGTTACAGAGGTCAAAGATGACAATGAGAATAAGTTCCTTGTCAAGGACCTGAGTCAGAAGTTGAGCCTCATCACTAATGGTGAGAACACACCACCACCGTTTATTGATGCACACCGTGTTAGACCCGCACCGCCTACTTATTTGGTTGAAGAATATCAGTTATGTGAATGGGTAGAGGCGTTATGTGGTCATGGATGGTACCCAGGGTTGGTGAAGGGAGCTATCTCTAAGAATCGTTACTCGGTTCGTATGGAATTTACAAAGGAGGATCGTGAGTTTAAGGACTCGGAACTTCGACCCTTGATGGTGTGGGAACATGGGGTTTGGCGTGAGAGACCAAAGGTACTAGGCTACTCACTCAGGGCCGGATCTGAAATTTTATGGGTTTGAAACATTTTTTTAAAAACTCTAGAAATTTTGGGGCCAAAGCTAATTTTTGGAGGGTTATAGTTATAGAAAAAGCTTGTAAAAATTTTGGGGGCCGAGACCAATGTTTCATTTGGCTATACGCAGATCCGGCTCTGTACTCACTAAAGCTACTACTGTGGCTGTGAGTTAAAACACTCTCGTGTGTATTCATTTATGTCTTGATGTTGGTTTACTGACTTCATTACCTGAAAATAGGCCACTGGAGAATTGATGGCTCATGCTGTTATGAATGATAAAACTCCTCAGGGCACAACCCCACCAGTGACACCAATTGGTAATTGTGATCTTCTTTACCTTGCTTAGTTTAATTTATGCATCATGAATTGTAATCTATATTGTCAATGTTTTCCAGCAGGAGAATCTGTTTCACTTGTAACATCATTGCCATGCATAACTGCAACATCACTTATACAAACTGAAGCTAGAACCGAAGGAGAAAAATCCTCTAAAAAAACTCTTAATAAAACTAGGCTTCTGATTGGTTTGACAAATGATTCCAATCAACAGAAGGTAAAGTTTTGTTTTCTTTTGTTAGAAAATAATCATTCTCGCTTTCACTAGATTTGGTGTTTAGTTGCTTAGCCTAAATGGTTTTTAAACTCTTCATGTAGATGCATGAGGAGAAGAATAGCAAAGCTACTAATAAAAGAAGTCAAAGAGAACAAGAACAACCCTCAGGCCTGAATAAAACTGGTATGTTTTGGTATCATTTCCTATTACCAAAATATCTCAATCTCGTTAATCTGTAAAGTAATTCAATGTGGGTTTGACTAAACCAATATGGTTAATATTTCTCTTGCTAAATCTGCTGTCTGCAAAGATGGTGATGTTGATGATCAGCCTCTCTTTACTTGGATAGGAAATGTATCTGCTACTTTGGAAGATAGGATTAGGCAAAGCAGACAAAAGGTGTATATTTCACTTATGTCTTTGATTTTTTGTTTATTGGTATGAGCTGAAGTAGTTACGTTCTTTCCATCTTTAGAAAAAAACTGTAAACCATTTTGGTACTAAGACAATGGCTCCTGGAAAGGCCACACAGCAGATGAAAACATTCATGAATCCACATGACATTGGCAACAAGACACTCACTTTAGCTGTGAGTTACTCTCTCTCTGTTCTGCATGTTTGCGCTTACTTTCATGTCTTCCATGTTGTTTTACAAACTTTTTTACCTGATTAGGGAAACGGAGGATTGAAAAAGAAAAGGAGCACTCCTCGGGTCATAACCTCCCAAGTAACATCAATAGGTAAGTCTGATATTCTTTAACTCCTTGTGATTAGTTCCTTCATCATAAACATTATAACCTATGTTGTCAATGTAGCAAAAGGATCTGTAACCCGGTCTCCTGTCGTAAGTGCAACACCACTGAAACGTACAAAAGCCACAACTGTAAGAAAAATAACCCCAATGAAGACACCTGACCCAAAGAAGAATCTGAATGGCTTTGGAAAGGACTCAACTCCACATAAGGTAAGTTAGTTTATTGTTTTAAACATAATCTTGGTTGTTTGTTAGATCGTACTTGTTATATTATTGTTATTTTTATCTTTGAATGATGGTTTTACACTCTGTATGTAGGTGCCTGATGAAGGTAACAACGAAGCTAATAGTAGAAAAAGGAAAAGACAACAACACTCAACTGGTATGTCTTAATCAGCATTATAATTTTAGTATCTTTGTGTCATGCCAAGCCTTAGTAACATCATTCATTATAATTTGTAGCTGGGACTAGCAATGGTTCAAATGATATGATCAATGATGCAAGTAAAAGTATTAGCAACAATGATGAAGTTGTTGAACAGCCTCTCTCTGCTTGGATAATGGGTTTGCCTTTTGCAAAGACATTACCATTTTGGAAGACTTATGAATCAGCCGGTTTCGAATATTTTCCACAACGACCTCACTTCACCCCATTGCTTGAAGATAAAGAGGATCTTCGTGAGTTGTCTGCGGTTGGTATGATAGTCACCTTTTACGGGTTACTAGAGGAAGTAAAAGGTCTGAAGCTCGTTGATCCCATGAGCAAGTTCAAGGATCTCACTGTGAAGTTTGCTAAACTAGAAAATCATGGTTTCAACATTAAATCTCCTCAAGATTTAATCAACAAACTGTTGTCTCTTAAAGATGTGCGAGCTAAGAAAACCAAGAAACAACAATGTTTTGAGAACTACATTGAAAAGGAAGAGGGTGGAAATCTCAAGTTACAATCTAAGAGGTCTGAGTTGAAGTGCAAGATTTTTGAGCTGCAGACACAAGATGAAATTGTGAAAGTGAAGATGGAAGCAGCTGAGAAAAAGATAGCAGATATGAAGTCATCTGCGGAAAAAGTTGGTCAAGAAATTGAAAATATGGAGGTTGAGTTTCAAAAATTTGTATCAGCTCCATGGTAATAAGTTAATATTAACATATCCCTGCTTTGGTAAATGAAACTAAGAGAATTTTCTGTGATTGTTGGATATTATGTAAGGTTATCTACCCTTTTTGTAGATATTTATGATACCTTAGCGGTGTGGACTATGCTGTTTTATTTAACTTTATAAGTCATTGGTCTTGGTCCCAGTAACCATTTCATCTTTAACCTGTCTTGGTCTCAGTAATATTCTATAACTCCTTACCAACAATCTTTTTTATAAAGTAATATTCAAGAAAATTCAGTGTGCTACATTCAGTGGTACCTCTATGAGGGAAGTTACCTCTCTTGCACCAGTAGCAGAAGCTACGTTCCAGGCATTCTGAGCTAATGGCTGGATTCCACTGCAACGGTGTACCATGAAAGGTGTGAAATACTCCTTACAGTTGTTTTTGGATGGCTTTTTGATAGATTTTGCAAGCTCTCAAATTTTTAATTTCACTCACGGGAAAAATCATTTGATATAGTTATTGAGAAGGTTGTCTCTTGAAGTTATTTATTTTCTTCTCATTAATTTTATTTTGTTCTCAATTAAGGACAAAGTGAGTGGGTGTCATCAACCAGCTTTGAGATCTGTACAATCTGTCACGCATAAAACCCTAAACATATGATGTGAACATAATGAGATGTCCTGTTATAATCCTTTACAAACTAAGTATAAATTTAATAATTCAGTTTTGAGACTTCTACTCTCTTTCTGATCCGTTATTATTATTACTAGGGCCAAAAGCAGAGTCTTTTGCATCACTAAGTCAGTCAACTTTGATCTCTTGGTTTTGAAGTTTCAAAGAAGCTAACTTTGGACGTGGATTGTTTGACAGAAGTATACATCTTTTAGACTAAGTTGGATAGAACTAGTAGAGAGCCTTGATTAACTAACTATGCAAGTGTTACTAAAACTTTCTTTAATTGGAAAGACAAAAATGTATACTATGAAGTCTATACTACTAGAGATCTTTGTAACCACTAAGAGACATTTCTACCAAGATTGTGGTTAGCAACTCCAAAGACACATGTTGGAGCTGTGTTTACTTCCTCTCATCAATCACCATCTCTACTCTACTTAATTATTATAACTGGACTTGACTCTTACGTCGAGTCATCAGGAATAGGTAGAGAAAAAGAAAGAGATGAATATAAAACGTGTATGCATGGAAACTGTGTTACACATTATATTCCACAACAGGCCCCACCATGACACTTACCATATTGGAGTGGTCTCGTTTTCATATCATATATAATAACTAGACGTAATTGAGTGTGAACACTTCCCTCATTCTTCAACAATTTAAGAAAGAAAGAAAAAAAAGTCTTGTTACCGTGTTTCATCCACAAAATCCAATACGCATACAGCTTGAAAAATAAATCAGGATTTTATATTCACTAGTTTTCCTGTGTTCATTCGGCTTTTTACTTCAGGTAGTCTCTTCTTTGGAATTTAAAGACAGTTCAATCTCTTCATGTGTGATCGACCCTTTTTCTCCACCGGTGCCAAGCAATGTGCCTATCACGTGCTCACGCAAATAAAATTAAACCGTCTTTGAAGAAGAACAGAGTATACCCCCTCTGTTTTCATGTTTGTGTAAGGATGAATGATCAACACATGAGTAAACTAACTTATTGATATCACTCACACACATACATATATAAGTCAGAAGAGTTACAGAAACCTTACCACTTATTTCAACAAAAACTAAATTCAAAAAACTTCATTTCAAAGGCGAAACAACTTGAAGAACAACACCGGTCTGTACGAAGAAAGGAATTGTGCAATAGCCACTCCAAACAAGACTCCAGTGCCATATCCCATTGCCGCTGCTTTCCAGTTCAACACTTGTTCTTGCTCTGAAAGTTCTATCTCTTGTGCCTCTGGTGTTGCTGGCACCTTGTCACTGAAACAACTCTTCTCAAGAGGAAGACCACAAAGATGGAGATTCTCTTCAAAAGATGATTTAGGCTGTCCTCCAAACTGTGTCCCCTGCGGTATCTGTCCCGTGAGTTTGTTATGAGAAACATTAATGCGCTCCAAGAACGAGAGGGTTGCTAGCTCCTGCGGGATTTTCCCAGTGAGTTGGTTCTGAGATAGGTCTAGTGACTCGAGACTTGTGAGATTAGCCCAAGAGGATGGTATATGACCCATGAAGTCATTGCTGGATAGGTTGAGCACAATAAGAGACTTCAAATGGCCTATAGATTCTGGAATCTGTCCTCCAAGTTTGTTTTCAGAGAAATCAATGGCTGTGTAGGTCTTAAGGATCTTTTCCAGCTCCATGTCTATTCCTTTGTTTCTCAAATACAAGGATGGGTAATACTGGTTCAAGTAATGATCTACCATGTACATCATATTTCGTTCGTTTTGAGGAGTAGTACTACTGATCAAGGGTATACTCCAGTTGACAAAATAGTCATGTGGTAGGCTTCCGGTAAATCTGTTACGTGATATGTCAACCATACGCAGTTGTGGAAATGATAGAGGATAATGTTGAGTGGAATAGATTGGACCATGGAACATGTTTGATCGTAGTACCATGACTCGTAAGTTTGGTAGATCCTTCAGCCAAAATGGAAAGGTGTCAACGATTCTATTGCCCTCCACGTTTAGATACTCCAAGTCTCTGCAATGTGTAAGAGACCTTGGAAGCTTCCCAGTTATTTGATTCTGTCTAACGTCAAGTGTTCTTAGTGGACTACTTTGTTTGAATACATCAGGAAGTCTCTCCATGAGATTGTTGTCTCGGAGATCCATGTTTTCTACTGATGAATTAAACATCAAACATCGGGGGATTGAGCCACTGAAGTTGTTGTGCGCTAGATCAAGGACAAGTAGGTAGCGTTGATTGCACAAAGAAACAGGTATGTCTCCTGAGAAACTATTGTTTGATGCAAACATGTATCTCAATTCCGGTGAAATAATAGGAAGAGATCCTCCAAAAGTGTTTGACCTCAGATCTAACCAGTTAAGCGAAGAATTGAGAAGCATTATTGGTGAGCCTTCAAAGCTATCGAGGGAGTTGTCAGACATAACCAAATAATTCAAAGAAGGCAGACTCCATAACCATTTAGGCACTTCTCCTGTGAGTCTATTGTTTGATAAAGACAACTCTCCTATCTTCTGTAGGTTTTTAATAAATGTGGGGAACTCGTTGATACTGCAGTTATCCAAGTATAGCCTGCTCAAACTTGGTGATACGATATTAAGCCTTGATATAGCATTTCCAGAAAGATCCAGGTACTCTAAAGACTTGAAACCCAAGGAGGAGGAGACGAAGTTGATTGGGTCGGTTGTGTTCTGATAAGATAGGTCGAGTTTCTTGAGGTTGGGTAATTTTGAGAGAGGCTCTAGGATTCCACCACTGAGACGGTTATTGCTAAGGTCTAACATCTCAAGCTTAGATGATGAAGAGCAATTCATAGTTTCAAGAGAGTCTATGAGATGGTTATTGCTCAAACCAAGAAATGAAAGGGAAGGCATGGTGAGTAGAGAGGAAAAACTGCCGACAAGCTTGTTACCGGAAAGTATCAAGTCCGTTAGACGGGTTAGGCTAGTGAATGAGGATGGAATTTCACCGGCTAAGCTCATATCAGAAAGACTCAAGAACTCTAAGTTTGTGAGTTTGGCAAATTCGGGGAGGATAAATGGAGGAGGAGTCAAAGTAGTTGTAAGAGAGATCGAGGTACCTTAGGTGGTGGAGTTTGAAAAGGCTACTATTAGCACTGAGACTGCCTATGAGACACGCATCAAATAGGTCTAGTTCCGTCACCACACCAGTCTCGTTATCAAATTCAACTCCTTCAAAGGACTTAACGTCTTTTCTGGTCCAATACTTTGTCTTTGCTTCATAGTCAGTACAGTTGAGGATTGGAAACTCGTTCTTAAAAGCCACAAGGAGCTCAATTTGGTCAGGACGAGGAAATGGAAGAGAAACAAGACTGTTGACAAAGAAGCTGGAGACAAAAAGACAACAGATGAAAGAGGAGACTTGGAAACATGGTTTCACCATTTGGAAAATAAAGACTTGAATAACAAAAAGGAACTTTTTTTTTTTTTTTTTGGGAACTTATTGAAGAAGAAACTTGGTATGTGTGATTTGGTTTTGGAGCCAACAAACTAACTAATATATATAGAGAGTATAGAGAGCATTATAACGATGATAAGAGTTAAAGATACGTTAGAAGTCAATTAATTGACTCTTCAACTGTGGACAAAACACGGACCAATTAATTGTATGTTAGAAGTCAATGGTCAACATATAAATACAAAATGTGGATCCCACAATTCTAGCTGGAGAATCTCGACTACGAGTATCATTATTGAGGTTTCTTAAGTGAGTCTTTTGTACTGTTCGCAGTCTCCGCTGATATATGGGCCCGTGAACAGTGCAATAGATGGTTCCTAAAATTTTTAAATAAAAACTGTCTCTTGCACTGTTCGCAGGCCACATTGATACGTGTCGGCCCATGATTTGTTTGATTTAAAAAAAAAAAAAATCAGAAAAAAAAATAAAATAAAAAACCCAAGAAGGGTTTAGCGTTAATGATGCTCTAACTATGCAAGTGTTACAAGGAGGATTCCATTTGACAGAATTTAAGATCTGTTGGGTCCCAGAATTCTCGAAAAGGTCCTTGAAGATTGGTTTCTCCTTGATAGTACTCTCAATATGCCTGCCACTTCCTCGACATGTCTTCGGCCTGAGAGTATACATGTCTTTAGGGTTTAGTATGAAGATGCAAAGCATTGGTTTTAAAGCATTATCCAAGTTCTTAAGGGATCTACTTTTCCCCTGTTTGCAGTAGGCATTGATCATCACATTGTAAGTGAGAGAACATTAGGTTGATGTTCTCTCTGACTCTCTTGATTCGAAGAACCAGGAGAGGAAAGAATGTTTTGGGACCCCTCTCTGTGATCCAAGACAATATGTTCCCAAGGTACCACAACTCCTTGTCCAGTTAAGATGGCATAGACCTGTCCCGTTGAGTACTTTGCATAAGTTTTTCCATCTAATTCCCATTCATAATAATCATCAACTGTTGACAATTGGATTGTAGTCAATTTTTTGTCAGAGCGAGCATGAGGAAGAATCCAATGGTTATCTCTGAAGAGAGTTGATAGTTTTGCATCCTCTTGAATCCCAAGAGAAGTCCATAAAAACTGGTCTTTTACTAAGACTTTTCATTGACCTAAAAATTGGTAGATTATTAAATCACAGAAAATCCAAAGAATATATTTCTTAGCTGTATCTTAAATATTAACTTGATTTTCTTAATATGAATTTTATGGTAAAATAACAAAAAGGGTATAATCGAAGACTAGAGTCAAGTTATTAGTCAAAGAAGATGATGATGCATAAACTACGTAAAAAAAATTAAAGAAACTGTTTGACCAACAACAAAAAAACAAAACTAAATGATCAGACTAAGACATTTATTGTGTCTCTTTTGTTTAGGCAACACATTAAATGATGCAAATGATATGTTTACGTATTTAGCCATACTTGGACGCAGGTTAAGATCATTTCTCTGCAGAAGAATTAAACTTGTCACCTGAGTAGTTTAACGTAATGAGCACCAGAGAAACAATGTTAAAAGGTTGTGAGGTTGAAGTGTATTACAAAGAAGAAGGGTTCGAAGGCGCTTGGTTCCGAGCAGTCTTAGAGGATAACCCGACAAACTATAGACTGAACAAAGTCCGTGTCCGCTACACGTCGACTCTGCTAAACAACGACGGTTCCTCTCCCCTCACAGAAACTGTCCAGCAGAGCTTCATCCGGTCTATACCACCGGAGAATCTTCAAAACAGCGTCGTTTTGGAGGAAGGTACGGTGGTTGACGTGGACCTCAAACATGGATGGTGGGTTGGTTTTATCGTAAAGAAGAGATTGGAAGGTGATAAGTTTTTGGTTTACTTGGATTCACCACCGGACATATTCGAGCTTGAAAGAAACCAGTTGCGTGCTCATCTTGACTGGACCGATTGGAAATGGATCGTACCAAAAACCAAGGTATATAATTAGGACATGGGCAAAATATCAGTAAATTTTGGTTCGATTGGTTATCTGTTTCGATTCGAACCGAAAAAACAGATATTTGTAACTCTACGAATCAAAGCAAATAGTAATATACAATAACTCTATAAAAAACAAAGCAAATCACAAATACTAATATTTTTAGAAACGAATATCCTATTTGATATATTATATACATATATTTAAAAAATTAGATATATATAAGTTATAAAATATTATATTTTATATAAGTTACAGTATTTTTATTTACTGAATTTATTAAATTATTTATTAAAATTTTATAAAGTAAATATTTTTTTTTGTAATAAAATATTATTATTCTAAATTTTAAATTTATTTTTTAATTTACTTTTACGAATAGAATCGGATATCTAATCAAAAATTTAAAAAATTTCGGATATCCGGAATACCAAATACTATGGATCAAATCAAATCGGATAATTAATTATTCGGACGACATAGATCGGATTACGAATAATTACAAAAACCTGGATATCTAATTCGTGTCCACCCCTACATATAATGATATACATATTATTTTCTTTTTTATTAACACTGGTTAGTTATATTATTAAAAATTATAAGGAATAACAAAGACGATTCTACAGTTGTATTTTGTTTTATTTAAAACTGTTTAAATTATGCTTCAAATGAAACTATAGCCTGGACTCTCAAACTTTTTCGAATTAATTATAATAAATATAGACTCCTGAATTGTTAAATTTTCTTTAATTAAAATTCTTAATAAATTGTTTAAGATTTTCTCTAAAATTTCACGGTCGTGCTAAGAGCATGATTAAAGGATGGTTCTTAGCGGGGGTTTTAGCGGAATTTAAGAACTGGTTCTTAACTTTAACAAAGGAAAAGTTAAGAACCGGTTCTTAAATTCCGCTAAGAACCCGCCTTTAATCATGGTCTAATGCCTTGGTTATGCTGCTCTATTGCAAAAAAAAAAAAAAAAAGTTGGAAGCTTTGTGGTCTCTGTTTTGTTGCATGCTACATACCTTTTGCTTTCTTTGTTTTTGTTGCATCTAACCTTTTAAATGCTTTAAGGTACTTTCTAACGTCTCATCTTATTTATCTTGAAGGAACCGAATAAGTCCATGTTTTACCCCGGAGCAATGGTGGAAGTCAGTTCTATCTGTGATAAAATGGGATTTTCATGGCACCCAGCGTTGACGGTTACAGTGGTTGAAGACGAAGATGTAAACAAACTCCTTGTCAAGTACTTAAGTCAGAAGTTCAGCACCAGTGTTTATGAGCCAATGCAGATACCGCTTGTTGATGCACGCCATGTTAGACCCTCACCACCGCTTACTTCTTCAACACAAGAATATACCTTATTGGAAAGGGTAGAAGTGTTGCATCGTCTTGCATGGCAACGAGGGTCGGTGAGTGGGATTCTCGCTGAGAATCTTTACTTGGTTAGTGTAGAGTTCACAAAGGAGGAACGTAAGTTTAAGCACTCGGAACTTCGACCCTTGATGGTGTGGGAACATGGGGTTTGGCGTAAAGGACCAGTTGGCACTTGTTCTGGTGCTAAGCCACTCACTAAAGCTAATAATGTGGCTGTGAGTTAAGACACATTCGTTTGTTTTCGTTGATGTCTTTGATGTTTGGTTCACTAACCTCGTTACCTGAAACATATAGGCCACTGGAGAATCGAGTAAGAAGAAGGCTCATGCTGTTATGAATGATAAAACTTATCAGGGCACAACCACACCAGTAACATCAACTGGTGAGTATGATGTTTTTTTAGACCATTCAGTTTAGCTTCTGCATCATGAATTTTGATTTATATTTGTTAATGTTTTCCAGCAGGAGAGTCCGTTTCACGTATAACCCCATCCCCTGTCATAACAACAACATCACTGATACAAACTAGAACTGAAGGAGAACAATCATCTGAAAACACTCTTAATAAAACTAGGAGTCAGATTGGCTTTACAAATGATTCCACTCAAAAGAAGGTAAAGTTTTGTTTCTTTTGGTATAAATTAATCATTCTAGTATTTACCAGATTTGTGCTTATTATTATCTTAGCCTTGTTTGATGCTTAATTATTTATCTTTGATATGATGGTTTTTAAACTCTTCATGCAGATGCCTAAGGAGAAGAATAGCAAAGCTACTAGTAGCAAAAAGCAAAGCCTGAATGAAACTGGTATGTTTTGGTATCTTTATATCTTGCTAAAATCTGTTGTATGCAAAGATGATGGTGATGTTGATGATCAGCCTCTCTATAATTGGATAGGAAAAGTATATGCTACTTTGGAAGATAGGATTAGGCAAAGCAGACAAAAGGTATTTGTTTCACTAATTTCTTTGACTTTTTTTTTGTTTATTGGTATGAATGTATGTTCTTTCCATTTGTAGGGAAAGCCCGTAAAAGAAACTCCAAAGAAGCCAAAGAATCCACATGACAATGGCCAGACACTCACTCTAGCTGTGAGTTATAGTCTCTCTCTCTCTCTCTTCTTTTCCATGTCTTGCATGTTGTTTTTACAAACTCTGTTATCTGATTAGGCCAACGGAGGATTGAAAAAGAAGAGGGCTAATTCTATGGTGAATGATAAACCTCCTCGGGTTGTAACATCAATAGGTAAATCTTGAACCTGAATAAAGGTATATAAGTTATCTCTGTGTCTTGCCAAATCTTACTAACAATCATTGATTATAAATTTGTAGCTGGGACTAGCAATGGTTCAAATGATATGATCAGTGATGCAAGTAAAAGTATTAGCAGCAATGATGAAGTTGTTGAACAGCCTCTCTCTGCTTGGATAATGAGTTTGCCTTTTGCAAAGACATTACCATTTTGGAAGACTTATGAATCAGCCGGTTATGAATATTTTCCACAAAGACCTCACTTCACCCCATTGCTTGAAGATAAAGAGGATCTCCGTGAGTTGTCTGCGGTTGGTATGATAGTCACCTTTTATGGGTTACTAGAGGAAGTAAAAGGTCTGAAGCTCGTTGATCCCATGAGCAAGTTCAAGGATCTCACTGTGAAGTTTGCCAAATTAGAAAATCATGGTTTCAACATTAAATCTCCTCAAGATCGAATCAACAAACTGTTGTCTCTTAAAGATGTGCGAGCTAAGAAAGCCGAGAAACAACAACGTTTTGGGAACAACATTGAAAAGGAAGAGAGTGGAAGTCTTAGGTTGCAATCTAAGAGGGATGAGTTGAAGCACAATATTTGTGAGCTGCAGACACAAGATGAAGTTACGAAAATGAAGATGGAAGTCGCTGAGAAAAAGATAGAGGCTGTGAAGTCACATGCAGAAAAGATTGGTCAAGAAATTGAAAATATGGAGGTTGAGTTTCAAAAATTTGTATCGGCTCCATGGTAATAAGTTAATATTAACATCTCCATGCTTTGGTAAATGAAACTAAGAGAGTTCTCTGTGATTGTTGGATATTATGTTTGGGTGTTTAAGGTTAACTACCTTTTATGTAGACTATGATGTTTTGTTTAACTTTATAAGTCATTGGTCTTGGTCTCAGTGATATTTTCTAACTCCTCATGAGATAAGTCATTGGTATTGAATAAGATATTTAAGAACCGACTCTTAATTTTTTTTTAATTAAAGTTAAGATATAGTTATTATATTACGCTAAAAGCATCATTAGTGGAAGTCTCTCGTCGAAAGTTTCTCACTAAAAGTAATAATATTTGAAGGAAAGAGTCTCTCGAAACTTGAAAGACTTTGACTCATACAAAAGTAGAGATTTTGTATGAATTTCTCAAGTTTCGAAAGACTATTTCTTTAAAATATTATTAGTTTTGATGAGAACTCTCAACGAGAAATCTCCACTGTGAATACTCTAAGAACTTCATCTTAAGAACTCCGCAATAATCATGGCTTTACCAAGAATCTGTTTTTTACAAAGTAATATTCAAGAAAATTCAGTGTGCTACATTTAGTGGTACCCACATGCGGGAAGTTACGTACCTCTCTTGCACCAGTAGCACAAGCTACGTTCCAGACCGTATGAGCTAATAATGGATGGACTACTGCAACGGTGACCATGAAAGGTATGAAAATACTCTTTACAGATGTTTTTGCTTGGCTTTTAATAGATTTTGCAAGCTCTCAAATTTTAATTTCTCTCACGGGATTATATCATTTGATATAGTTATTGATAAGTTTGTCTCTTGAAGGTATTTCTTTTCTTCTCGTTAATTTTATTCTGTTCCTCACTAAGGACAAAAGTGAGTGGGTGTCAGCCTTTGTAAGTGAGATATGTACAACCTGTCACGCATAAAACCCTAAACACATGATGTGAACACAAAGAGATGTCCTTTTATATTCCTTTACAACTATGTATAAATTCAATAATTCAGATCTGAGACTTCTATATGATCCATTATTATTATGGCATTGAGAGAATCCAAAAAAGTAAAGAGTAAGACAAGAGAAGAAGGCACCATTGCTTTTTTTGTTCCCCGTGACCGTGAGGCGCATATATTTTACGAGTTATGCTATGTATAAAGCCGCTAATTCACTAAATATAACAACACATTGATTTCTTTCAATTCATACACATATGTTAAGATTAAGACAAAAATAAAAATTAATCAGAGAAACTGGTCTTTTCTGTAACGTAGATTATTACTTCTTTATCTAACACACATGTATGGAAAAGTTAGTAGTCCATTACGCAAAATGGGTTTATTGCATTCATATACACACTCAGAGCCGGTTCTGAAATTCATATATTTACTTAAAGCCGCAATCGAAAAATGAAAAAATGGCTGGTTTTGTATATTTTTAAAAAAATAAGACTATTTTTAAAGGTTATATTTTCGGTGAAATTTGAAACTGCAAGCGGATGCTTCCTTTGCTTGGTCTCAAGGCCGCCTCTGTTACACAGCAAACTGTAAAGTTTGATTATACGAAAAAGAACACTAAACTGTAAAGCATATGTTAACCCAAAAAAAAACTGTAACGCATATGACACTTTAATTTGAAACGTGATTTCAACTTTTTGAAAAGGTCCTTTGCAAGAAAAAAGAACATGCAGAAAAGAACAAATGAAATCCTCATAAACATATGATTTAATATAAAATTTAAAGATCATATAAATATGTAATATACTTAATCGTATGTGTATGCATATATTGTGCTAAATAAATTATTTACCAACTGGAGATTCACGATACGAAGAGAAAAAACAATATTGAGATGGATAAAAATGATTCATCAAATTAAGATAGTTGATATTTTTAAATATCATTGTTTCAGTTGATAACGAACTTATTTCATTATATGTATATTTTATTTTGACATGATATACCGTAAACAAAATTCTTTATTTTAAATGGAAAAAAAAAAAAAAAATTCCCTTAGATAGTCTGTTTTAGTTTGTTTGTCACAAAATAGTTTTTAAAGAAGAAAATGACCAGAATGTTTTTTTTAGAAACTAAAAAATTCATTTTTATGCATTTATACCCCTTGGGTTAACTAATTTGGACTTTATGGTTTAGAGTTAAGGGGTGGGTTTGGGGTTAGGGTTTCAAATTTCAAAAAAATAATAAAAAAAAATCAAAATTTCAAAAAAAATAGAATCTATTTTGGTCATTTTATTTTTGAGGGCTATTTTGTGACAAAAACTTAAAATAGGCTATTTAAGAGAATTGCCCAAAAAAAATAACAATAATTTATTTTGATTATCAGAAAATAGTCAGATGGATAAAAAAATGTTTATTTCGAAATATAAAATGTTTATATTGAGACAATTAAACTCATGAAAACGTACAAATACGTACGTGAGTATATAAATGAACTACAAAGCTGAAACGGCAAGAAGCCGGAGCAAGAAACAAGGCACGGCGGCGAAAACGACGGAGAGGAGAACTCCCGGAGCTTGAGAAGAAACCGGCGGGGGAGCGGAGGGAGCAAAGGCTGGATCAGGATCGGCCATGACGTCATCGTTTTCAGGATCGGGAACGGTTGAGTTAGTAGAAGGGATGGTTTGAGTGGAGGTAACGGCGGGAGAAGGGAGGAGAGGAGCTATCTCCGGCGAGATTTGGTCTTCAAAGGGAAAGATTGTTGGAGAAGATGGGATTGTATTTGTAGTCGGCAAAGAGAAGGAAAGTGATGAGGAGAAAGAGACTAAGATGAAGAGTGTTAAGACTAAAGAGGAAGACATGTCTTTTGTTACTGTAATGATGAACAAATCAATGCTAGCTTTGCTCTCTCTTTCTCTCTACTGATCAAAGTGCATTTATGTTGTAATGATATTGCCTCTCTATAAAGAAACTTTTACCTTCAATAGTAAGAAATTAAAAATGAATTATGTCTCACTTTATTAAATAGTTTAAAGAATATGTGTTCGGTGGAAAAGGTTTTCCTTTTGGACGTTCAAGCAAAAAGCTAAGTGGTGTAAGAGTTTTTCTTTTCGGTTGTTGGTTTCAATGATATATGTATTTGAATGTGAGTTTGCTACTTTGCTTAAGGTTTTTGTTTACTTTGTATACAATGTTATCCAATCTTTCCATAAACTGAACCTAAGGGCATGATTAACCCAAGAACCCTCATGAGGTTTTTGGAAAGTGTTTAAAAAAAAAAAATTAAAAAACGAACTAGTTACGAACTGCCATATGTCAGTATGACCCGTGAACAGTGTAAGAAACCCTTAAAACCGGTTCTTAATTAACAATTTTTAGAACCGGTTCTTACACTATTCATGAGACCCATCGCTTAAGAAACCCCTTTAATCATGGTCTAATCTAATTGGAAAATTGCATAAACATGAAATTAAACAAAACTGAACTTAGCTAAAATACTAATCCTGAATAATGGATAATACAAATACCTAAACTAAGACTAAACACAATTAAAATTTAAAGTTGACATATTTTGTTATGAATCGAAATTGAAACCATAATAAACCGATCTACCTATGTTTTATTTCGTTTCGACTACTAATCCAATAGAAAAGAAACTTTGAACTAAAATATATTAAACAATTTAATTAATTGACTGAAATTAATATTCTATGTTGTGGTTTTTGATTTTAAAATTTTATGGACTTTTATCTATGTAACTAAAAAAAGTCATATAATATTATATATCAAGTAAGAATAAGGGTTCAAATGGTAAAAACAGTTCAGGCGGTGCAGATCAAGCAGATCAAATGGGATAAGTGAAGATCAAGCAGATCAAATGGGATAAGTGCAGATCAAGCAGATCATGCGGGATAAGTGCATATCAAGCAATTCAACCAGTTATTATAGATTTAAATAATAAAAATAATTTAAATAAAATATATTATATATTTATATAATAAAATTTACAGTAAAATATATTAAAACATATCATATATAAATATAATATATAAATTACAGTTTTAAATAAATCAAAATATCAAAATTATAACTTGATGAAATATATTACTACAACTAGGTGTTTTGCCCGCATGTACGGGCCTATATATTTTATAATTATTTATATTATTAATTAAAATATTATAATAATAGATTATTATTTATTTTATTATTTTAATTGTTTACATACTTTTTTAATTTAAATTTTTTATTAAAAGATTTTTTCGGATAACAACAAAATATATATAAATTATCTTTTTATTTTCAATATATATAACTTTGGATAATTCTTACTATTATTAATTTTATTCATTTATCTAATTAAATAGATTTAAAATTCGTTTTTATTTTTAACTAATATATATAATTGATTCATTAAGGGTATAAACGATATTAACCGCTCTAACTTTTAACGTGAGAGCTCCGTTGCGAAAAATCACTTCGCAAATAATAGTATAAATAACTAATATATATAATTGATTCATTAAGGGTATAAACGATATTAACCGCTCTAACTTTTAACGTGAGAGCTCCGTTGCGAAAAATCACTTCGCAAATAATAGTATAGATTTTAACAAAATACCTGAGAAAACCTTACTAATACAATATTAAAATCAAAATATTAAAGTTGTAACTAAAATAAAATAAAAATAATGTATTTATAAAAATAGATAAACATATTTAAAATTATATATTCATAATTAAATCATTTATCAACAAAAAAAAACAGATCAACACCACCAAATGTTAGCGAGTGAAATCTGCATGCAGATCTCCTGCTTTTTCCACAAGAAGATAAAAAATATTGAACTGCATGCAGATCTCCCGCTAACTGTTTTTTAAAAACAGAAAAATATGAATGGTAAAAGCAGTGCAGTGCAGAAGAACTGCATCTCCGGGTGAACTACCTTTGTTCTGCCTCTCCATTCATAACCTAAGAGTTAGTGGAACCTCTTGAACCACCAGCAAAGCAGTCTGTATATTGGTGTTAGTGTATAACTATTGTTGTGAAGAGTGAAGTTAAAGTTTCATTTCTGATTCCAAGTTAGTTACTACTTACTACTAAGTGGATTCTGGTAAAATGGCCATTGAGGTAAAGATTGTAAAAACAAAGAAGTTATGAATACATCCAATTCATTACATATAAATTTAGTAATGAGCGCAACAGGCTTATCATGGGCTCACTAAGCCCAGCCCACTTTTTCCATGCAAACATAGTGTGCCCAAAAAAAGATAGTGTTTGCACAAGAAATTGCTAATAAACCTCTTTTTGTTTGACTAATTTAGCAATATCACTCTATTTTTGTATCATTTCCAGCATTTTTCACTTTATTAGTCTTTTTGTTTTGGTCAAAAAAAAAAAAGATTAAAGTGAAAAAATGATACACTTCCGATTGCCCTTGAAGATTTATGTGAAACTTATATAATTATGAAATAATATATTCAAATTATTGTCTTTCAGGGAAATAAACTGATATTACAAAATAGAAAAAATGAAAAACACAAAGTAGGTGTTACAAAAAAAAAAAAAAAAACACAAAGTTACCACCACCTATACCAAAGCCACCTACCAATTTGGTATAAAGAGTATAAAAATGTGAAAAACGCTGCAAGGTCCATTGATCCTCTCTCTATCTCTCTCAATGTCTGCTTCTTCAACTAATCCTCGTCTCACCAACCCTCCTCATGTCCACTCCACCCCACGACCATCACCACCCTCCATCGCCAACCTCCGTCTTCTTCCGGCCGCCGGTTTCTCTCTCCGCGTCAAATCTAACTTCTTCTCCGCCGAAAGCAGGATTGTACCGGTTCCGGTACAGTTTTCCGATCGACAGCGACGTCAAAGCATGAAACCAATCAATGTCTATGTAAGTGATTCTTTCATTGGTTTTAGTCTTTTATTCGGTTCTTTTCCGTTTAGGATAGTGCTAGTGGACAATGATGACTTCGCAGATTGATTGGTTCAGACAAAAGTTTGTCTCTTTTTGTCTGAAATTTTTGTTTGAAGAGTTTGATGTTTCTTCTAGGACATGTTTCTCTGTAACGCTTGTGTTACTGATTCTTTCTTTTGGTTCTGTTCCGTTTCGGAGATTGCTAGAGAACAATGATGACTTTACAGATTGATCTGTTCAGACAAAGTTTGTCTCTTTGGTCTGAATTTTTGGATGAAGTGTTTGATGTTTCGTTCTAGGACATGATTTTGATGTTTAGTACTAACTACTAAGTAGGTAGTTTTGAATTTGAATTTAAGAGCTTAAGAAGATGAAAAAGCTAATGGATTGTGGAACTTATAATAATAGGTGGCTTCAAATACCACGGATATGGAGATTGGAAACCAAGAAATTTCGAAGAATCCGAGCTTGATCTGTGCTCCAGTGATGGCGGATTCAATAGACAAGATGGTGACTGAAACGTGCAAAGCTCAGGAATTGTGTGCAGACTTGGTGGAAATTCGATTAGATAGTCTGAAAGATTTCGACCCTCTTGAGGATCTGAAAACTATTATAAACAAATCTCCTCTTCCCACTCTCTTCACCTACAGGTTTGTGTGCGTGTGTGTGTGTGTTCAAGCTTGAGGCTTTGTTGTAAACCCACTTGTGTCAAGTCTTCAAGTTGTGTGCTACTTCTTGTGTTGCACTATGAGTAATGTTGCTGTGTTCTGTAGGCCAAAATGGGAAGGTGGTCAATATGAAGGTGATGAAAATGAGCGGCTGGATGTGCTCCGTTTGGCCATGGAACTAGGAGCTGATTACATTGATGTCGAACTTCAGGTTATCATCGTGACAAAACTGAAGAACTTGGGCTATTCACAGGGTGTTTTTGATGCTAATTATCCTTCTTATTTGTAATGTTAAGGTTGCAAGTGAGTTCATCAAATCGATTGAAGGCAAGAAGCCTGAAAATTTCAGAGTCATTGTTTCATCGCATAACTATCAGAACACCCCTTCTGTTGAAGATCTCAGTGACCTTGCCGTGAGAATACAACAAACTGGAGCCGACATAGTGAAAATTGCTACTACTGCTGTGGACATCACAGATGTTGCTCGCATGTTCCATATAACCTCAAATGCTCGAGTAAGTTGCTGCATTATATGTAGAATCAAGCGTTTGCTAATCTCTGATTGTGATTCTGTTTGAACCTCAGGTTCCCACAATTGGACTTGTTATGGGAGAAAGAGGGCTAATGTCTCGGATTCTTTGTTCGAAGTTTGGTGGATACTTGACCTTTGGAACCTTGGAATCTGGAAAAGTTTCAGCACCTGGCCAACCAACGATCAAGGATCTGTTGGATCTTTACAACTTTAGAAGAATTGGTCCTGACACTAAGGTGTATGGAATTATTGGAAAGCCTGTCAGTCACAGCAAATCACCTATTGTTCACAATCAAGCTTTCAAGTCAGTTGATTTTAATGGAGTCTATGTCCACCTCTTAGTTGATGATCTTGCAAGCTTTCTCAAAACATACTCATCATCTGATTTCGCTGGATTCAGGTAAAAAGGTTTGCTCAAGTGTTTAAAATAAGTGAACATAATATGTTTTGATGTAAAATCTGTTTTTACTTGCAGCTGTACAATTCCTCACAAAGAAGCTGCATTGAAATGTTGTGATGAGGTTGATCCATTGGCTAAGGTCTGTTTTGCTAATAACCACCAAATAGTTCTGATACTTACTCCAATCATCATCAGATAGAATAAATGGCCATCCTGCTTCACACTGAATGTTTGATTTATCATCCTTTACAGTCCATAGGAGCTGTGAACACTATACTAAGGAGACAAAGCGACGGAAAGTTACTGGGTTACAACACGGATTGTATTGGTTCCATTTCTGCTATTGAAGATGGCCTTCGAAGTAAGTTCTATGTTCACATCATTAACCTGTTGTTGCTCCTCGTGGTTTTACTCATGTAGCCTTTTTTCTTTTCTGAAGGCTCAAATGATTCAAGCAGTGTACCTTCGTCTTCTTCGCCATTAGCCGGTAAAACAGTGGTGGTTATTGGTGCTGGTGGAGCAGGCAAGGCACTTGCTTATGGTGCAAAAGAAAAAGGGGCCAATGTTGTAATTGCTAATCGAACTTATGGTAAAAGACACATATCCTACATTGGTTACTTTCCCCTTTATATAATATTCTATTAACGGTCATGCTTGGCCTTGACACTAACTCTTCATCTCTCTTTGGTTGTCATGTGTAACTGATGATATGATTTTTTCTTTCTTTCTTTTCCGGTGTTGTGTTTTTGAAGAGCGAGCACTAGAACTTGCAGAAGCGATTGATGGCAGAGCGTTATCTCTCGCGGATTTAGATAACTTCCACCCAGAAGATGGCATGGTATTGGCAAACACCACGTCTATGGGTATGCAACCAAATGTTGATGAGACACCCATCTCCAAGGTTAGGCTCTCTCCTTTTGCTTTCTACCAGTAACTAAGGAGCCATTGTATGTTATGCAATGATCAAAAACATATTAACTTCTTATTGTTTCCCCAGCATGCATTGAAGCACTACGCACTGGTCTTTGATGCGGTTTATACACCAAGAATCACACGACTATTACGGGAAGCAGAAGAATGCGGAGCCGTAACTGTGTCAGGCTCAGAGATGTTTGTGAGGCAGGCTTACGAGCAGTTTGAGATTTTCACCGGTTTGCCCGGTAAGTGTGACTCAACCCATGTCTCTCTCTGGTTCCATAAAACTTAAAACAAAAGTAGCTGACTGTTTACCACTCACCTCCACTAATATGTTCCATTTCTTTCTGCTGCAGCTCCAAAGGAACTATATTGGCAAATCATGTCAAAGTACTGAGACCTCGCTCTTGTGTATGTGATTCTTACTGCCATTTGTATTCTCACGTATGCTGATTCTCTCTGTGTATTTTTTATATATAAACGACAAAAAGCTTGTTGAGTTGATGGAAACTTAGATTTTGCGAGTGTCGTATTTCTCTGTTACAAATTATCATCGTCCCCTAAATAGATATATTTACATTTTACATGTCACAACTTCACCTTCTTCTTCCATGGTACAAACTCAATGAACAGAGAAGCCAGAGGAAAAGATAGATTTCATACTGGATTTGAATTTTGAGCAACACGTACACGCCAAGAGAAATAATAAAGGTACAATGAGTTAAGGCACACGGCTATCCCAAAACCAAGAATCCCTGCAAATAATACAGAGTAGATTGCAGGTAGTCTCACCTGAAACAGATTGTTTTGATTTAGTATTCAAATGCGGGAAAAAACTGATTTAAGTGAGGACTGTTGCTGCTTACTATAGTATATAGTAGATGAACCAAGACGCCCACAAGCCCAAACTCAAGTGCTGCATATGTCCATATGTATTCTTTAATAGCTGCAGAGTCAGATTGATATAAACAAAGTTTGTTGGTGAACAAAAGAAAGAGCTGAGACTTTGGAGGTCTCTGAGGATATAGAAGTGGGTTGTGTTTACCAAGAACACTGGCAAAAACGGATGCAAAGAGGCCCAACGTTAATGAAAATGGCCCTGCTATGTAGACAGCTTTCCTGTTCAAGTCCCTAATCTACAAAAGAATCATATAACAACTATGTGAGTATCTTTATGCAGCAAAATTATCATATTTATATTGGTGGCTACCAGTAATTGCTCGAGGAAGAAGAAGTAACAGACTGAGCTGATCAGAACTAACACCACAAACTCTTGCCAAGCACTGCACCAAACCATTCAGTTTCTCAGTTGTGTTATTTCGAGAAGAATCTAGAAGTTAAAGAGTACCTAGCGGTTTGTGACTGTATATCCTGTTGACCGCGAGGACGCCTGTTGTTTGATTGATTAGTTGTGGGCACACGAAGCAATATAACTGGTAAGTTCTGGACTTCTTGTCTACAAACGTCACAGGTTCTTGTCCCCTTTGTACTAAACCACTTAATGGCACACGCTTCATGAACAAGTCTAAGATCACCTTTGCAGCTGCACTCCATTTTCAGAGTATTGCCTTCTTCACACACGTCTAGACAGATCCTGCACACAGCTTCTTCTTCTGGAATTTCTTCATCGGTTTCTTCCGCAGGAACAGGAGAGGTTTGATCTGCGAGTAGTAAACATCATTATCAGCATAAGATGCCAAAACTCAACATTCAGATGACAAAACATGTACCTGCATTTCTCTCAGAGGAAACATGAGCTTTGCGGTTGTCAAAAGAAATGGATTGCACAATCACTATGTTTCTCCCAGGCATGGATAAGGACCTTGAAACTGATGGATAACTAGAATCTTTCTGTAACAAAATACAATCTTCTTTTTCCCCTTTTTCCTGCTACATTTTGGACAAGAACAGAAACTCCTTTAGCAAATTTAATACCTATGCACATTTGTATTATGGCAAACAACTCACATTAGGCGGGTCACAGGGAACACCAACTGAAACATGTGCAGATGCCTTAGGAGACAACTTTGAGGCATGTCTAGATGGAAGGGACAAGCATCTTTTCCAATAAGGAGAAGTTGTTGAACCGGAAGTAATAGGCTTTGTAGGTGTTTCCATGAGACTGGGAGATAGTAGAGAGCTTCTTCTCTCGCTTTCAGGATGAGATATAACTTCTTTCTTTTTGAAGCTTAGATTACGCAAAATTCCTCTTGGTGAAGATGTACTAACGCTTTTGAATGAACTTGTGGATTTTAATGAACTCTTTGGGTTAAGGACGCCAACAAATGGAACTGGTCTAGTGAGTATTTGTATTGAAAGATCCAAGTGGGTTCCTCTCGGTGCATCTTCAATAGATTTTTCTTTCACCTGATGATCATCAACCTATATAAGTAGTAATACATGTCACAGGCCTTTCTCATGCACAATAAAAGCTAACACAACAAAACCGGAAACGATTACAGCATTTTCTCACAGAAAGAGATTTATACAGCAATCACAATGACAATGTTAGTCCTTCAGATTTCTAGATCATTGATACTTGAAACTAATAAAATACATAAGCTTGCTTTCCTTTGCTTAACTCTTTAAAAGATACTAACATATGCAAATTAGACCTCAGGCTCAGACTAAACAATCTTTCTCCAAACAGTCTAACATGCCTATGTATAAAACAAACAATTCCAAATGGCTCAGTTTTATAATGAAAACATAAAACAATTTTTTTTAGAAAGGAGATTGTATGGCTACTAAGTGAATTAGACAGATCAAATTCAATTTCCAGAGGAGGATAAAAGATCTAAGCATAACGTCTAAGCCAATATAAACCCTAAAACTTTACAAGGAAAATTCATGGATAAATCAAAACCATAGAAATAAGAAACAGACAAAAAAAATTAACAAGAAAGATGTCACCCATAGAAATAGATCATTGATACTTGTTATAATCTAACAAAACTTTACAGATACGTTTTCTAGCGATTCTTTCCACATAAGGCAGATGATGGTATGAGGAAAAGCGACAAAGTTTACCTAATAATCTACAAAACCTAGAATAATTAAAGCGTATAAGGTTTTAAAGGAATAGACAAAAATGAGGTTCTTATTTTTTGTTTTTGTTTTTTGTTTTTGTTTTTTTGTTTGGAGACATGCACACCTGATGAGGAGATGAAGAAGAACCACCCACGATTATAGCGATTTTGGGTTGTTGAGCTGCTGAATAAATCCATCATCGTACCAATACTAAACCGATGGTATAAATTACTATACGAAATCAAAGCTGCTCGATCCGACAAATGTTTTGAGTGAGAGAGAAAGAAGCAAACTATTTAATGAAATTATTTTCTATATATACATTGAATCCACGACTACTGTCATAGTGTCATTATACGTTGCCACTGACACTCCTTTATCTGCTCTACTTCAATTTTCCATAATCCAATAACCGAATCAAACCGAACTTTCTAAATACCATAATAGATCATAAATTTCTAAAACCGAAGAACTAAAAGAACCGAACCGAGAACCGAATATCCATGGCTACTTATTACCATTGGCATTGTGCCATTATTATCGACGGTTCACCAGGGTATCAACCCAGCTTACCAATTGGTTCATGCAAATCAGGCCAATGATATTTGCATGACCGGATTCAAACCGAAGACTAAAAGAGGCAAAGACAACAGACACATATGCAAACCAATCAGGCTTTTTTTGTCAATTTCTTTGACCAACAGCTTTGTTTTATCGATTTCTCGTTTCTGATGAACTGTTTGTAACGTCTCTTGTTCTTGAATCAGTTAGCTTTTGTTCTCTATCAATGGACTCTCTATTTCAATTAGGTATATTAATGTGATCATTTTACTTGTAGGAAAAGTTATTATTACATTTTTGGAAGGAAATCAGGAATCCAGACTCAAAAATGCATACATATACTGGAAGATCATCTTATGTACTCATATTAAATCAGTTAACACATCAAGTCAGGATACAACATTCAGCAGCAAGTCGATAGCTATTATCAAAGCTTATCTCTCAGACAGAACATAGTGTCTCCTATAAATCTGCTGTTTCAGCTTCTGGTGTGTCAGTATAGAATAAATGAGTTGCAAGTAGGTCTGATTTATAATTCAGATGCTCTCTTAGTATCCAGAGATGTGTGAAAGAAGCTCATACACATGATATAAAGAGAGACCATTACTTTTACTTGCTATATATGATGAATATGTGACATAGTAAGAGTACATAACAAACAAACAAAGGGGGCAAATAGGAATACTGAATCATGCCATCATGCTCATCATCATCATCATTCATTAGAAGATAGGTTTTTGATCTGTACAATGATAATTGTGATATCATCAGTCCTATTCTCATGCTCCAACCACAGTTTGTATGATTCCGCTGCAGCTGCTGCACATCCATCTCTCGGATCAGCGTATCTCCCCACCTGCAAACACACACACACACAACACATCTCTCAAACACATTCCATACATAAACACACATAAGAGATCATCAAAAGAGATGTGTCTTTATGTCTTATAATACCATATCAACAACAGCTTGGCTTGGAAGAAACTCAAAGATCCCATCACTTGCAACAACAAAGAACAAATGATTCGGCGAAAGATGAACCATAGACACTTCAGGTTCTGCAGTAACACCAATCCCCTCAGCTGTACAATCACCAACACTTCTCGTGAAAGCTGTTCCAGGATACATCCCGTTCTGTACCCAAAGCCTAGGCGGGTCACTACCTTCACTCTCTTCATTAGCCCATGTTTGTATATTCGGATCTTTCAACCCTTCAACTTGATCAACACTCAACACTCTTGCTCCACAAGCTTTCACCCTCTCGCATTCATCTTCCCTAAAAGGTGTTTGATCATAAGACAAATCCTCTGCTAGAACTCTGTTCCTGTCTTTAACAGCCAACACAGCTCTCGAGTCTCCTACATTAGCAACATAAATCTTGTCTCCAACGACAAGAACCGTAATAGCAGTAGTACCACTCATCGAATCATCGATCTCACTATCGTGTAACTCCTCGTTAACCCTCAAGAAAGCAGACTTGTAAGCCTTCTCTGGATCTTGAAGCAGAGTAGGGTCTTCAGACAACATCTCCACAACCCTCTCCTTAACGAAACCAGAGCACTGCGTACCGAACACGCCGTGGCCATCGAAGACGCCGAAGAAATGAACGTTAGGGTTGCCTTGAAGCTCGGTTTTGATGCAGTAAGCGTCTTGGTTCTCCTTATCAGGTGAGTCAGGATAGTACCCTCGTTGAGAGAGAACAGAGTAAACCATGTCGAAGTTTGGAGAAGGGACTTGGATTGATGATGAGAGAGGCTTCTGAACGACGACGCCAGGTTTGACCTTAGCGTCTCCACCACGTCTACGAGAATCTCCTGATGATGATAATGAAGGTTGATAACGGCTACAACATTTGCATTGGACACAACCCATCTAGAAAAACAGAGTCGATGATTAAAAAAAGGATTCTTCAAAACAGAGAGGGCTACGAAAACCTCTGTTTCTGCTAAAACAAGGAATCTCTGTATTTGTCGTTAGATTCAACAATGGCGTCTTGGGAAGTGATGGGTTTGGGAGATGTCATGTTGTGTAGAAAGGGGAAGATGTATAATTCAGACACAAAGACAGAATCTTTGTTTTTTGTCCGAAAAGGTGGAATCTTTGTTTTGCCCAATCTGAGCAGAGGAGGAAGAAGAAAGAGAAAGGGAACAACTTTATTGTTCGTGTTGGTGTCTTTCTTCCTCTTTATGTTTGATTCGTGTCTTCCTCAACGTTTTCCCATTAAAGGGTTGGTTATTGCGTCAACCCTTTTCAAGAGAAAGCGTCAAAAAAGAAAATTCGAGGAACCCTAAAAAAGCGAAGCTGAGGAATTTGTTCTTAAAGAAAAGAATATAAAACAAAGAGAGAGAGAGAAGAGAGAGATGACTTTGGTTGATTTGACGGATGGAGTGCACGGGTGGGTTCTGCACGAATTCCCAAAACAAACATAGATTTTTTGAGAAACCGATTGAATATTTTTCTTTCCCGAGAAAAAAAAAATCTAACTTTTCTCGTTTCCTTTTCCCCTCTGTAACGGGTCAGGTATCTTAGACATTATTGTTTCAGTTTAGAAAAGCTTAATGGGCCTCTCGAATTTATTGGGCCTACCGGATTTATTGGCCTAACGAATTTCAACTGTTACTTTACTACTACCAGACAATAATACATTTAACATACTGTATGTAGCCATGGGCATCTGGTATCGAATCGGATTCGGGTTAGATATTTTGAATTCTGATAATTTGGATATGAGAAAATTACAATTGATCAGATAATTCTAATTTCAGAAATGATTCAATTTGGTACTAATCAGATCCGGATATTTTTTGGTATATTTGAACCATCTAGTTCATGTGTTTTTACATTTCAATTCAGATGATATTGTTCTGTCTGGTAAGGTTCATGCATGAGTCTATCAATATGGATAAATCATATATTTCTCAAAAAATTATTTGAGCATAAAAACTCTTCAAAATAGGTTTAGGATCAGGACAAATAGAGCATAGTGAATTGGACGATGTTTAGACCAAATTAGTGATACTAGCATAAAACTTTTTGGTAAGTGTGTGAGACATGCAGCGACTATATATCTAGGAGAATATTGGGAGTAACAAACATTTTTCTTCTAAAAAAGGGAATGAGTAGGTCTGGGCATTTAAGGTATCAGTTGGCTTCTGTTTGAATATTTTGGAATATTGAGTAGTTCGGATAGAGAACTAGAGGATCTATTTACTATTTGACATACTTTGATTTGGGTTCGGTTCATGTAGTTTCAGTTTGGTTCGGATAATAAAATTAGAAATCAAAAATATCCAAAAAAATGATTTTCATTTGGTTATGGTTTTGATTTAGTTATTTCGGGTAATTCAAATAATTCATTGTTAACAATTAGAATGATTCAAATAATTATAGATATTTTGAATATTCAGATAAAAATATCCAAATAATTTCGAGTAATTTAAATACTGAACTGAATTACCCAATAGCAGAACCGGGCTGAAAATCCTTTAATTTCCTTAACAACTTGAGATGGTGTGATGTTATATTTGGTATATTGATATCACAAAATGGTTTTAACTGTTACTAAATTAAAGACAGCTCTATTTTGAGATGGATTTAAGTAAAAACATTTGTTTATTTACCAAACTAAAAGAAAACCATATACAATACATTTTAGAAGAGAATTGTTATTCTAATTTTAGAACTTTCTAAAAGAAATTCCACCAGCACAGTCAACTAAAGGAAACGACAGCAAATCAAATTGATCAACACAATTTCATCGTCCTAAAATAAGCAATAATTTTTATCACCAAAAACAAAAACATACACCAGTTTCTAAGAATCTAAGGAATGTAGAAACAAAATCTAAAAACTCTCCCCTATTTCATAGGAAATGGATTTTTTTTAAGACAAAGATTGTGTGGGAAACAGTCCGAACTTCAATCTCTTCCTCACATCTCGACTGCTAATAAAACAAGCCTCTCCTCAAATCCTTTATTCTAGCCCTTCCCTACCAATGGCTCCTCTATTAACTATTCATCTTTTTTAATTTGTAATTAACCATTTTTATAAAAAACCAAAAAAATATAATAAAAAGACTTTAACTGAGAATTAGGTTCAGGATGGCCTCAAGGAGCCGCTCCTACACACAACTCCTAGGCCTCCTGTCCTTTAACCTCCTCTTGTTCACAACCTCCACAAAGGCAGTTCGTGTTGGTGTCATTCTCCACAAGCCTTCTGCTCCAACCCTTCCTGTTTTCAGAGAAGCCCCAGCTTTCAGGAATGGTGATCAATGCGGGAACCATGAGTCTGACCACATTCACATAGCCATGACTCTTGACACAAACTACCTCCGTGGAACAATGGCTGCTGTCTTGTCTCTCCTACAACATTCCACTTGTCCTGAAAACCTCTCTTTCCATTTCCTCTCCCTTGCTCATTTCGAAAACGACCTCTTCACCAGCATCAAATCCACTTTTCCTTACCTCAACTTCAAGATTTATCAGTTTGATCCAAACCTAGTCCGCAGCAAAATCTCCAAATCTATCAGGGAAGCCTTAGACCAGCCACTAAACTACGCGAGAATCTACCTAGCGGATATCATTCCCACCAGCGTTGACCGGATCATATACCTAGACTCGGACCTAGTCGTGGTAGACGACATCGAGAAGCTATGGCATGTTGAGATGGAAGGTAAAGTCGTGGCGGCTCCAGAGTATTGCCATGCAAACTTCACGTACTATTTCACAAAAGCATTTTGGTCGGACCCGGAACTAGTTAAAGTACTTGAAGGGAAGCGACCATGTTATTTCAACACAGGAGTTATGGTCGTGGACGTTGATAAATGGAGGAGAGGGATGTATACACAGAAGGTAGAAGAGTGGATGACTGTTCAGAAACAGAGGAGGATATACCATTTGGGATCATTGCCTCCGTTTCTGCTGATATTCGCCGGTGATATAAAAGCTGTTGACCACCGTTGGAACCAGCATGGGCTCGGTGGTGATAACTTTGAAGGGAAATGCAGAACGTTGCATCCTGGTCCTATAAGTCTTCTTCATTGGAGTGGGAAAGGGAAGCCATGGTTGAGACTAGATTCAAGGAAGCCTTGTAGTGTGGATCATCTTTGGGCTCCGTATGATCTTTACCGTTCATCAAGACATTCATTAGAAGAGTAGAGGCAAAAAAAAGATGGCACATATATATATATAAAATATAATACTAGGAGAGGAGAAGGTACAAGAAGTTTTTTTAGCGATCAAAGAGAGTGAAGTTTTCATTTGTAATTTTTGTAACACACACTCTTAATGCAAAAAGACGTTGTGCATGTGCATTGAGATAAGTAGTGAGATGATATTATCATCATTATCATTTTTATTTTTCTCCTATGCTTCAAGTTTTTTATGTTCTTCTCCTATCATTGCTTCAACGTGTGTAATATAGGTAGGCTTTACTGCACAAATGGAGGATTTTTAAATTAAATTCTTTTTAATAGAAATGTTTAGTCTCGTATTCTGTTAGAAACCGTTAGGATCATAACGTGCATCTCCTTGTCAAACCCTGGTCAATTATAAACACATGATCAATCTAGATTCTCTATGAATCCTAGAAACCACAAAATTCGACAGTTACAGAGAATGATCAATCCATAATGAAAACCTCACATTCATTGTTGAAGAATTAATAACTAATATCTACTACCTGTCAATTGGTTTTAAATTGAAAAACCATAGTAAGTTTTGTAAAACCATGAGACTTTGTTTTTGAATTCTGTTTGAGAGGTTTTGCGATCTTTAAATCTTCGTCATATTATAAACACCGACTCTCTTTGTTGTATTACATTGGTTTTGGTCTAATTTGGATCGATAAATATTCTATAGTACAAAATCCAACATATTAATTCAACCATAAGAAATAGAAATTGGATATATCAATTTTCAACGATTATATGAACTTCACTATACAACAAAGAGATAATATCTTCGAAATGTTGTTTTCTTTTTGATGAATTTCATGATTTTAGTGATACATTTTGATACCATATGTATTGTATCAAAATATAAAATCTGAAAAGTTCTTCTTTGATTAAAAGCATACTTCTTTTGTCGTATATTTTTCGTATATTAAATCTATGGTGTTTTTTTTTTGTGGACGTTGTTTCCATAACAAATCTATCAAAATTTATTTTAGACATCAAAAATCATCATACAATCGTGAAAATCACCAAACACACTTGATTTTAGATTCAATCCAATTAGATTGGTTGAGTTGTCGTCGATCATGGTCAAGACGTCCATACTGGAGATCGAAATAGTTAATTGAAAATAGATATTAATTCGCTATAAGTGAATCTGAAAAACTTCTAAGAAAATAAGGAAAAACACTGAAACAAAAGAGAAAAAAACAGAAGACATACCAATTTGTGATCTAAGTAAAAGAACGGAAGCAGATTGGACAATGTGAAGAAGAAGGCAATCATCGCCTTCTCAATCGCCAATAACTTCCCATCTTATCTTCTATGTTTATTAAAAAAGTAACTTCTAAGTTGATTTTCTTTTAACTAAATGACAGACAAGAAAATCGCTTATCAAATTTTAGAAAAATCAGAAAAAATAAAAACTTATAATTCAGATTTTTTTTAAAACAAAATATAAATCTAAAATTACCATTTATGCTTTTCAAAATACTAAAAACTAAAAGTCATAAGCTAAAAATCTAAAACTATCAAAACAATCGGAGCCTTAGCCATTTTTTAATTATCTTTTGTATGCTTTTGTAAAAAATCGTCTTGTAATTTACTAAGAGCACGGTAAAAAAAAATCACCGTTTTTATCATCAGCTCCCGGTTAAAGATGTGTTATTAATAATTATTTTTGGGGGGGATTAATACCAAATGTCTAAATACATAGAGGGCTTATATGTAAAGGAGCCACCGTCCTCCTCCTCCATCTCTCCGACGAAGATTCCACCAGCATGCCCCCTTCCCACACCTCCTCTAGATCCTCCTCCTCTCTCCACCCTTGCAAGCACTCTCCCTCCGCAACCCTCGACCTTCTAATCCTCATCCTCGTCCTCTTCTCCGGCGCCTTCCTCCTCTCCTCCTACTTCTCCTACCTCTTCCACTCCTTCTCCCTCCTCTCCTCTCACTTCCCTCCCCTCTCCTCCGAAGATCTATCCTCTATCCCCCCCGCTTCCTACCTCTTCGCCTTCGCCGTCTTCTTCGCCGCCTCCATCGCCTTCCTCGACGTGTGCTGCGGCCCGAGATCGAGGAAATGTCGGAACCCGAAGTGTAGAGGGTTGAAGAAGGCGATGGAGTTTGATTTGCAGATACAGACGGAGGAGTGCGTTAGATCCGGGTCGAGTAAGGAGATGGATCGTTTGCCGTGGAAAGGAGGGAGCGAGAGTAATCCTGATTACGAGTGTTTGAGAGCTGAGCTGAGGAGGATGGCTCCTGTTAATGGTCGTGCTGTTTTGCTTTTCCGATCTAGATGTGGTTGTCCTGTTGCTAAGCTTCAAGGTTGGGGTCCTAAGCGTGGTCGGCGTCATAAAAAGTGAGTTACTTTCTTCGATTATTACAGAAAAACACAATCTTTCGTCTTGTTTGAGTTTCCTTTTGTCTGAATTTCAATTCTCTCTTTTGTCTCTTTGAGTTTTGTCTAAACATAACGTAAGATATTGATTGCATTGATCAGTTTCCATCTGATTCTTGCTTTGTGATTGATAATAGTGTGTTAAAGTAAGACAATTCTCTTTGTCTCTTATGTAATTTTTTCTTAAATTACGACCAAACCCAATCTTTCATCTTGTTGAGTTTTGTCTGAATTCAATTCTCTTTTGTCTGAACATAACATAAACCATTGATGGCATTGATCAGTTTCCATCTGGTTCTTGCTTGTGTGTGTTCCTTCTCCTGGTAAAAGAGTAGCCTTTATGCTCTACATTGGTGTGCTGATCAGTTCGAGCTGATTAAATATTTCAAGTGAGAAATCAAAGGAACATGATGATGTTTGGTGTTTGTGATGTTCATCTGGTTGTCTGAATCCATTTATAAACGATTAGAAAGGGTTTGATACATCCAGAAGGACATTATCTTGGCACATATACATCTTATGTAGCTGAGTTACTGGAGTGGAGTTTTGAGTATAGTAGGTTCGAAATTAAGGAAAAGAATGTCCTGGCTGAGTTAGATTTGAAGAAAAAAAATGGGAACTTTGGATATGGAGTATGATTCATCTGGCTCAAATCGTTCTCTAACTAGAAATCATGTTCCTTGACTCATGTTGGTGGTTCCACTGTGTAGGTTTATCAATATTATACTATAGTAAAACATAAGAGGCAAGGAGGTAGCAGCTTATGTCCAGTTGATTGCCTTAACCAAGTGGGAAACTCCATCTTTCGTTTCATTTTGCAAAGTCTCTTGGTGCTTTTTTGCTTTGCAATATTTTCTGTCTGAAAAGTTTTGCTTTTACCAGTGACTGATCCTTGATTTAACAATATCTTTGAGATTCCACTTTGATATGATGTGACTACAACATGATTCTCGATGTATTGTAGTGCCTAGCACCAATAAAAGCTTTGCTTGATATGCATGCTTTTGTAGTATCCGTCTGATACATGGGTGCTACGGAGTCAACTGCCAACAACCTTTTGTTGATCAATTTCTTCTTTTTATTGATCTGTAGGTAACTTGTAATATATTATCGACACATGTACTATGACTAAGGTTAATGACCTAAGGTTATTGGTTGGTTGATTAATCATCAGTAGATTTTGTGATTTGTATTTTCTGGTCTTTTTGTTAGTCTCTCCCTTATATCTCTCAATTTGATCTATAATCATATATACACGCTCTTATAGAAATTTTAATCTCGTGTCATTCGATTTCTTCACATTGTATCCTGATTCATTTTCATGCCATTTATCTTCTGCAGGTCGCAAGCAAACTTAGCTCTAAAAGGAGGGATAGACAAGCGCTGATCAGATCTCTATGAGAGAACTCTTTCAATCTATCACTACAGATGTTATCACATTCAATGTTTGCAGAGTTCATATTGGAGAAACTAAAGAAAATCCATACAACTTCGTTTTCTTCTTTTACCTTAGAAATGTCTCAGTATTACAATTTGAACACTTTTAAAACTTTTTATTGAACGACCTTTACATACAATGGTAAACTAAAGCAGAGGCAAATCTAATTGCAAATAATGGTTTTGATATAACCTTAAAAGTTTTTTTGTTCCTTGTATGTGAATCTTTCTTGTTTGATAGGATAATCACTCTATCAAATGAGAGGTTAGTGACTCTGTAATCATACATTTTATAAGCAACCCAAATCCTCGATTTCATCACTTAGCCGTATGAAACATTTTTCTTGAAAGAAGTGGTTTTGGTCATAGAATCTTTGGGGACCAAACAAAAATACAAAAACAACATTTTCACTCTACTTACTGGACAACACAGATCACAATCACTAATCCTTTTACAAATAACAAATACACAAATCAAGACTCTTCTTCTACAATTCTGTTTTACCAAATGTCTCCAACATCAGTCTCTCCCTCAAGAGTTAGCTACTTAGTGTAACCGTTGCTTCACTCGTCTCCCATTCACGTCACAGCCCTCAGCATATAACTCCTTCCCATGCCCTGAAGATATTAAAGAATGCTCACTAAGCCTAGCCACATACTCTAGCAGCTCACTTAGTAAGCACGGGCAGCTTTCCTTCAGGTAATCAAACCCATCCGTTTCCATGACAGCTACATAAATCACAGAAAAAGAGCGGTTTCAGATTTCAAGATTTGATGATTCAAGCAAAAACGAACAATCATCTTGTTCTTTTACCTTTTAGGTTTGCTGGCAAAGCTATGAATTTGAGGCATGCAGCTTTCAGCTGGAAACAATGATGCTGCTCTGCCAAAGCCAAGGTGGTTGCAACCGTGTTGATGCTAATCCCTTCACAGAGTTGTGACTCGCAGATTGTTCTAAGTCGCTCAAGAGCATAACGGTCTGCAGCCGCAAGCAGATGCTGAGCCACAAGAGTCGCTGCCCATTTCAAGTCTGTCCCCATAACGTCTTCCATATCAGGCAGTTCGTCCCAGTAGATAAAATGGAGGAACATCTGCAAAACAAAGCACAGTATATAAGAAAAAGCAAAGTAGGTATATGTATCAGCAGCATAACACGCTTCAACTTTACATTTTCAAGATTCATGATCTGAGACTCTCACATAGACTAAAGAACCATGTATTTAACTGCACACACGACAATACATCAACGAATAAGATACAGAGAGATTCATGCAATCAGAAGAGAAGCAAAAAGGTTAAACCTTATCCCGGGTGAGCAAGATTTTATGAACAAGAGCAGCGCCTCAGGAGAAGGTCCACTCGTGAACAGATAAATCCTGTATCACATCACAATCACTCCACCCGAGAAAAAGGCAAGTAACCAAGAAAGCTAACTCTTACTATAAAAACTCTATAACACCTGACTGGTACTAAAACTAAAAGCCTCAAATTGAGATGACTTAGACCGCAAGGGAGTTAAAAAAAAGGACCTTGAAAATGGGAGCTTCCATATCTTCTATGTTAATGCGCTTAGTGTTATGGTTCTTCAACGGGCCAAAAAGCTGTGCCCTGAAAACAGGAGAACGAGCTGCAAGAACCAGTTTGTGAGCAGGAAAGGTCTCTCCATCAACATGGAAAGTAACATCAGCTCCTCTCCCACTTTCCAAAACCTTTCCAAACTGATGACCCATGTTAGAAACCGACACAGGGATATTATAACTCCTTGGTCCCTCTGTACGTGACTTCACAAGCCCAACACAGCACCGAACCAACAAACAGTTATCCTTCAAGTAGTCAGATGACTCTAGAAGAGACCTCTTGAAAAACCGTTTGTATCCCCTAAAATCAACAAGTAAACATAATATCACCATCTAAAACACATCATCACTACTATGCCTGGGGTATCCGGATAATTCACGTATTTCGGATAAAGGATAATTATAATATTCGATCACGGTTTGATACTTGCCGGATCCGGATATTATCAGGTAACCAGAAAAAATTAGGTTCCTGTTTGGATTGTCTTAATTTTACCGGATAAAATACATGTTTCTAATCCGAAATATTTTGTTAGAATCTGTTTTTGTTATATCGTACAAGAATATCCAAAAATAACTAAAGCGTCTAAATTATTCAAAAATAACTAACATATTTTAAAAATTTATTATAATTTTCGGACATAGGAAATCATGTACCACCACCGGATCCGGCCTTAAAACTTGGGATCAGATGAACTTCGAATCCGGATAATTTGCCCAGGCCTAATCACTACAATGTCAGGGAGACAAAAAGAAAAGGGATGAAACTTTACTCACCACATGCTTCCTCTGTACTTAAGAGTATAAGGACCGCTCTCGAGAGTCCTACCGAAATGGCTATGGACCTTATGCCTTTCATTACCGCTCTGATCCACAAGGGTCAGCTCAAACAAAGCCCTGACGTCAGCTCCTTCGCTCGCGAGAGCTATGAAGAGAGAGACGTAGACAGAGTTATCCTCAGGACTCTTCCCGTCTGGGTAGAAGTAGATGGCCCACGAGTATCCACCGAGGGTGAAGGTTTCGGAGGCGACGTATTTGCCTACGCCCATCCCTTTGACTAGAGAGTAGCCGCTGATCTTGAATTCGTGTGTACCGTTGGTTGTTTCCGTGTGGGAAGTTGACTCCGTGAGAGACGGTTTCGGAACCCTAATTGCGTCCATCAAACAAAAAGGTCGCGACTTTGTTGGGGAAAATTGAGGATTTCTTCGATCTAATGGCTTGGAATCAAGACCCAAGTCTTGGAATTTCGAAAGGAGATGCGATGAGATTGGATTGATAGGGGAGGGGGAGGGGGAATTAGGGTTTTGAATTAGAAGGAAAAGGGTTGAGAAATTGAGAGAGAGAGAAGGCGAGAATGAGGAGTTGAAGAGATAATCGGTGGTAGTCGGAGCTGAATCGTCGTGGAACGTGACGACGACGTTGGCCGAAACGAGAGGATGTGAGAGAGAGGATGAACACTTTACTTGTTCATCTGTCTCCTTTCATAACATTTTGGTAAGTAACGATATATATATAAAAGATAAAATAAAAAAACTTACATGTTAATTCTAAATATTATTAGGAGCTGGATTTATTCAGTTACAGACAGTTATGATTTGTTCTGGTAATAATACCAGCGAAATAAAATTAAAAAATGATATAGATGTTTGTAATCTATTTTCGAAAATCATGATTAAGGCCACTATTGCTAAGTTAAGATCTAATTTGTATACTAAAGGGTAGCTCAAAGATATGATATGTCCTTACTGTGCATGTTTAAGGCCATTATTTATTATCAAGGAAAAAGTTCAAGTAGAGACTCTCACAAAATCTATTAATAATTGATTAGAGAGTAAAGAGTTCTTCAAAAACTTAAAACATTTTATATCAGATTTTATCTCAAAGAATTTGTATATAAGTTTCTCAAGGTTTTGAATAATTTTTAGTTAATTATTAAAATAATTTGTGTTCATATTATAAGAGATTGTGCATGAAATTCTTTTAATGTGGATGTCTTAGAACATTGCTACTGAAGATTTTATCACTGAAAAAGTTAAAAATAAGAAAGGCAAAAGGATGACTTTGGTTAGAGATCATCGATTCCTGAAGCTCTCTTCCACAGCTTCTACCACTAGCCTCCCCTGCTGCTTCCTCATCGCAGCCATCACAACACATCGGCAACAGTTACAGCTTCTGATTTGGAGATCATCAATCAACGTTCTTCGCAGAAAACGGTCTTCAAAGTTATTAGCCACAAGACAACCTCTAATGGTTATGCACAGTGGCAGAACTATGTGGACTATGTGGTGGAGAGGGGTCAGCTGACCCCTGTGATTTTTATAAAAAAATGAATTTCATTTATGTATGTTAGATATTTGTTAGAATATTTGGTTAAAAAACTTTAGTTTGACTCCCATAACTGAAGATCAATTGTTTTTCATTTGACCCACCTTTGTATTCTTTTGATAATATTACATAATTAATTTGGTAAATGACCCCTATAAAATGTGATGTTGCCTCCACCACTGGTTATGCATAACTCCAATATTACTTTATTTTCACTGTAAAATAGAGTTTATAATAAATATGTTTTAATGATATTTTATATTTCATTTTATAATAGAATGAAAATGAATTTATTTTATAAATAAAATAGTTTTTTTTGTTTATCATTCTATATTTTTCTCTTCAGAACAGAGTATCATTAGAATATAAATCAATTATATTACAGGATTATTTTATTTTAAAAAAATACATAGTAAACCATTGAAGATGGTACTAGAACACAATTTTGTGATGATTTTTATCATGGAAAATTACTTACAACTTTGACTCGGATACAATTATAAGTTAAACATAGCTGATTCAAAGGTAAGTAACTGAAACATAGGTAAAGGTCAATACAAGTTAAACAATAATTATCCATTATTTTAATCAAAAAAAAAACAAGTTTACATGAGCTTATTTCTAGCAAAGTGTCAAACATGCCTCATGTAACGATACACGCTAGCTAGTACATGTATACTTTTAGCTTTAGTTGGTAGAGACGATGACTTCAGGCACAAAGCTTTTCTGAACTTCAAAGGTTAGCTCCTCTAAGCTTATGTGACACTCCAGTCCTATCTGCATAAGTAAAATTTAATTATTTCGAGCCTAAATCAATATAAAGAACAAAAACATTCATATTAAATTAATGTAATTTAATCCAAATACAAACTAAAGCTTATAGGCTTTTGGTTAGCATAATTGCGTTCCATCAGTCTTGGAGACGTTAACTCACCATAGGTTTATAGTTTTATACCCTAAATTCGTCATAAGGAGTTCTTTATGTGAAGTTCTTAACAGATATTTAAGAACCGTCTCTTAACTTTTTATTAGTTAAAGTTAAGAAACGATTCTTATATTATGGTAAGAATCTCGCCCTAAGAACCCTACAATAATCATGGCCTAATGTCTGATGATATTTAGTGAGTTTAATTGGTTATTAATTTCAGTGATTGAGCTAATTAACATATATGTACCTTAACAACGAAGAAGTACAAGACAGTCTCCTCCATGCTACTAATATTGAGATGAAGAACCTGAAAAGATAGGTTCTCCAAGACAGATATGATCCTCACAAGCTGCCCCTCAATTCGTCTAGAGACAACTCTCAATACAACGTTAGACCCTGAGATCTTAGCATCTACGTTAGCATGAGGGGAGTTGCAACATGCTCCTACTTCCTTGAAAGTGCTTGTGGTCATTACATTCTCTATTCGACTAAACGGCACTCTGCTGGTTGCGGTAGTTGCGGCTAATATGGATGGCTCGAGTGTTTGGTGATCATACTGAAAAGATGGTCGGTTTAGTGTCTTTCGACGTTTCTTGGACTCGAGAACATGTACCAGTTGCTGCATCTCTTTGATGAACTCTATTACTCCTCCGATTATTGAAGCTTGATCTCCCTAATAATACCGATCAATCATCGAAAACAAGACCATACTTATGAATATATTGGTGTATGCAAGTAGAAATTTAATTTGTTTTAACAACTTAACAATTATAAAACACATAGTCTATCATAACACATACTCCCTCCGTTTCATATTAGTTGTCGTTCTAGGTTTATGCACACGGATTAAAAAAATATTTAATTTTACATACTTTCAAAATAAAAACACTATTACCAATACACCTAACTATATATCAACTAATAGAAAAATAGAATAGATAATATTACCAATAAATTTTGCATTGAAAACCGAAAACGACACTAATATTGAAACAAAAATTCTACTCCAGAACGACAAGTAACTTGAAACAGAGGAAGTATATACAAAAGAACAAAGACAAAGAAAATATACATATATATAGGATGACACAACATGTTTCCCCAAAATTAGTAACTTAAGAAAATATAAACTTTTAAAGAAACTATTCGAGAAATCTCTGATCACTGAACCAAGAAAAAAAATCCACAATCTCTATGATAAAAAATTAATTAGATTGAATATGAAAGAAGAAAGATATAACATGAAAGATACCCTTTTGATATAGAAACAAGGAGTCAAAGAACGAAGGGATTTGAGATGCTCGTTCATTTGCCTTCTTCGATTCCTCTCAACAGCGATGTGAGACATGATGATCTTTGACTAATATTCAATTATATCTCTTCCACGGTTCTTATCTTATATAGAAGAAGATGATCACTTTTCACATTTTTGAACACATTCTTCAAAACAATGTGGTATTTATACAGCCGCAAACAATATGAGAAAGTTAGGGTTTAAGTTTTTTTTCAATGCTTAAGTTTTTTTCAATGGTTTATAAATGCACTACGTCGCTGTCTCGTGACATGATCTTATTAACTTTCTCTCTCTAGCTGTTCTCTCTTTCTTACTACTATCAGTATGTATAAGTACAAAGTAGAGAAAGGTATGCATACATAAAGATACGTCACGTTTGTGAAGTTGGATACATTTACATTTACATTCACTGCGTGATGTCTTTTATGATTTTTATATTGTAATTTCATTTAGAGTGCATGCCTTTGCACCACCTTCTTTTACTTCCTACTTTCTACACTTGTGCCTCTTTTTATTAGCTCTTATTTACCGTGTTTCTTTAGAGCATGATTAATTCAAGGTTCTTAAGGTGGGGTTCTTAATGGAAGTTAAGAAACAGTTTCTTAATTGCCGCTAAAAATCCCACCATAAGAACCGCGGATTAATCATGGTTTTATATATGTACTCAAAGGTTAAACATGGAATCGGACATATACAAATTTTGTTTATAACTGTCACGGGTGGAAACTATGAGTTTGTATTAATTGAGATGTTTTTAAAAGAAGAAGAGAAATTCCCTTAGATAGCCTTTTTTAGTTTGTTTGTCACAAAAATAGTTTTTAAAGAAAAAAATGACCAAAATGTTTTTTAGAAGCTAAAAATGCATTTATATGCATTTATACCCCTAGGGTTAACTAATTTGGACTTTAGGGTTTAGAGTTAAGGGGTGGGTTTGCGGTTAATGTTTTAAATTTCAATTTTTTTTTTAAAAAAAATCAAAATTTCAAAAAAAAAAAATCTATTTTGATTATTTTATTTTTTGAGATCTATTTTTGTGACAAAAACTTAAAAAAAAAACTATTTAAGAGAATTGCCCAAAGAAGAATGTAAGTAGATAATTAAAATTCTCCCAAACAAGACTGATTAGAAGCAATAATGTGTGATCTAACTTTTTATACGAAGTGATTCATCATGACCGGGCAAAAAATTGGTTTAACTTGCTATTTGAGTACTCACTCTAGACAAACATTGGGTGTCTTATACGAGATTGTATTTTGTGAAATCAAATTTTAGATCCATCCAATGTTTTTTTAAGATTAATAATTATAAGAAAATATATAATCGAATTGTTGTTTACTTTTTAAAGTAAATTACAACATTTTTGCTTGATATGCCTATTATTTCATCCCACAAATTTTCCATGATTTCTTCATTCTCCGTTGTATTAACAATCAATGGGAACACATGCTATTGTTTTCTGGATCAATTTTTGCATGAAAAGGCTCTAGGTCTAGCTACAATTTTTTTTTTAAATAGAATCCTTGCAGCAAACTTAAGTTGTTCAAGTTTCTTTCATAAGTCTCAACGACATGGACGGCTCATTAAGATTATTCCCAAAATAATAAATCCATAAATTTATTTTCTAAGAGGGTATTCATAAATTTTCTGTTCTGTTTTGTGAAGTTAACATATCTCAATGCCTGGCATAAACTCTGTCGCAAACTTAAGTTGTTCAAGTTTTTTTCATTAGTCCAAGAAATGTGGAAGCCGGAAAAAAATGGTTTGTGACATATCACATATATGTTTGTAGCCGACATTGCTATGCTACAATATGTATACGATATGCAAAGGTGCATGCCCCCATTTAATTAAATATTAACGCATCGCTATTTAATTTGTCCAGGGCCGATCACGTTATATAATACTGATCCGCAAGGCAACAAGAAAACTCACGCTCGAATGCTCGATCAAGACAAAATGTGCATGCACATAATCAAAAATACAATTATTATCTTATCGGAATGAATATAGAGATTTTAATTGTATGAATTTCGAATTCTATTTGACAAATTATAACCAACAAGGTATATCATTTTATGAAATTGTTATTTTCTCAGTGTTTTCCTTTGGAAAACACATTATTTATGTTTTATACATAGTTTTTTTTAATCAACAACACATAGTTATATGCATCTGGTTTGGATTGATTAAAATGCATTCATTCTCCTCGAAAATATTCATTCGAGTAACAAAGAAATAAAAAAAATCTGCGTTTTCATTTATTTCAGTTGGCAAATTGACATGGCAAAATAGCTCACCATCAATTGTTTTTTTTGAACTTAGCTCACCATCAATTGTTCACAAGAAAAATCCTTCACAACACGAAACTAATGAGTTCTTGTCATCACGAGACTTCTAAGTAATCTCTCGAGAGTTCATGAAACTATCTTCTATTCTTTCTCAGCTGAGTCTTCATCATACTGCGTGTTATTTTTTCTTTTGGAATATTTCCTTAATTATTTTTTTCCTAATGACACATTTGTAATATCTAAACTAAATCAAGAGGACCTAAAAAAAGGTCTTATGTTTTAAAATTATAGATGTCATGACATTGTGAATGAGTAACTTACTTTATGAATCAAACAATTTCTTAAACTCTTGAAGGCAACCAAAGCTTCTTCTTTTCTTTACTTTCCATAATAAAGCTCTTTAGAGCTACAGTTTATGTTCTTCAATAAGCTTTCTAAAGCACTAATTTATCTTATCCTTAAATGCTTTCACAACTAACTCCTAAGAGATAAAACACCACTTTTTCTATCTTATTCTAAGTGAAATAGGTCAGTCATACTAAATGTTATTCATGTTGTGATGCCAATGAGCACCAGTGGTCTAGTGGTAGAATAGTACCCTGCCACGGTACAGACCCGGGTTCGATTCCCGGCTGGTGCATATTTACCTTTTGTTGAGCTTATTGGTTTTGTGCCGTCAAACTTTTTCATTTTCGGCAGTAGACTTTCTGTTGTTTTAAGACCAAGATAGTTTTTATAAGGTAGGTGCCTATGAATTAAAAATTGTCTTGTTATGCTGAAATTTATAAAAGTGATTTTCATCTCTTTTTCCTTTTAAAGAAGAATTTGTTTTTATTTGTCAAAACCAAAAATTATTTTTTTCTGGCAAAATCCAAAATTATTTTTCGTTAAAAATAAAAATTATGTTTTTCTGCCAAAACTGAAAATTTAATTTTTTTGTCAAAATTAAAAAATCTCATTTTTTATCAAAATTGAGAATATTTTGTTTTCTCGCCAGAACCAAAAGTCATGTATTTTTACCATAAAAGAAATTTCTGCAAAAAAGACAAAAAAATATTTTTTCACCAAAACTGGAAAATTATGTTTTCTGTCAAAATAGAAAAATTTTGTTTTTCTGCCAATATCCAAAATCACACTTTTTCGCCAAATCAAATTTTTTTTGCTTTTTTTTGTAAAATTGTGAATTTACATTTTCTCCCTAAAACCGTAAAACAAAGATTTTCATCAAAACTGAAAAATGATGATTTTGGGACTGTGATAACTTGTGAACGTGCTAAGATATAATCTGTTGGGGTTTGTTTGATCACATCTTGGCACTTACGGTAGATGATTTGTAATAACAAATCAGTTAAACCATTTTAATTTTCAAGAACTTAATCAATAAAATAATTGCGTTTTGCAATTGGCTTATTCTTGTTTCAGCGAATAAGTTAGTTAAAAGGGCCTAGCTAAAATGGTCGGTGCAACGTTAAAATCGAGCATAAAAGAAAAGCAATAAAACAAGAACTATCAAAGAGTAAAAGCTAAGTAACCATTTGCTCACTCACTCTCTTTTATATAAACAAATAAAAGCCATTCTTCGCCAAGAAGAATAAAATAAAATCTCATAAGAGAGTTCTCCTCGAATCAGTTCCAATGGCCATTTACAACAAGCTTCCACTTCTTCTCCTTATCTCCATCATCCTTCTCTTCCTCAACAGCCCTGTGCTTGCCGACACTGGTAACTTTCTTTCTGTCTTGTAAGCAAGAACAAAACAGAGAGAAGAACAGATAATAATCTGAATATTGCAGCTTTATTTCATTAAGTTCTAATGATTACAATGATGAGTTTATATAGTGGAATATTTAGGTCAAGCTGTGGTCAAGGATGCACACACGTTGTGATCTCATTGAGCCAGCACAGCATATCTGTTCTTTATCACAACGTTCGGATTGAG
>MU107264.1:0-58856 GCA_012274485.2 Sinapis alba | reverse complement strand
GAAATTTACAATGGCAGACAAACAGTAATTAAATGCTAAAAAGAGAAACTAATCATGACTAAAGATTTCTGGAAAGAAAAAGAAGAAATTATGCCTAACGATAATTATAAAAGTAATTAATACCCTTGAGCATGACTAGTTGCAGCAAACTTGGGGTTTGCCGACAATTACCGGTCAAATAAGTTATAATAAAAATTAAGGTATTAATAATGAGAATTTAGAAATAGTTACAGTGACCTAAAAACAACTTTTTCAAATGGATGTAAAAATTATTTAACCAAAAATCGTTTCAACTAGTGTATCGTGTGTCTTAGAGTTATCTAGTGAAGTTACAAAGACTTTCAAGAAAATAATTTACTTCTCTTCTATATAAGTCTCAATTACTAGAGTGTTTACAATGTATATTAGTCCTTTACACGAGATGAACATTATGTATACAAATTACTTTTACATATATTATTTATTTTGTGTTTGCTTACATATTATAAAATAATAAATATATTGAATAATTGAAAATCAAGTAAATATTATGTATATAACTAAATTGGAGTAAGCACATAAATCAAAACAATCATTCTTGTTTATGTATAATCATTTTTATTGGTAAATAAATCAAAATAATTATTTGTATATGGTATACAATTAAATTTAAATGATATATATATCTAATATTTTTATACATATATTTTTTAGTTGAGACTTCCTATTTATATGATTTTATTAACATTTGTATATTTGTTGTAACCAAAAATTTAAATCATTAATAAAAAAATCAGTGTAAGATTTTTAATAATTGTAGTAATTTATAGTTGTTTTAAAAAATTTAATGAAAATTTTGAAACATTAAAAGTCTCAATACTTTTTCAATGCAAATTTCTAAATTAACACATTTATGTATTTGATATGATATATAGTCTAATTTATTTTTTTATATTTCTAACAAAAAATAATAATTTGTGATAATAAATATATATATATATATATATATATATTAGTCTGAATATCTACTAAATGAGACTTCATTTTCTTGTCATTATATATGGGAAAATGGGCTTTTTATTCCCCAAGTACTTGAAATCAGCAGTTTTAATACTCAAGTATTACTTGCGCAGAATTATTCCCCAACTAATAGTTGACTGCGCGAAATTATGAATGAAATAGTCAACCGTTAATTGATGGATGGAAAAATAACAGATTCCGTTAATTTTTTGACGGTTGAATATTCGAAGCATAATTTCGTGCATTCGATATTTAGTTGAGGAATAATTTTGCGCATAAATACTTGAGTATTTGATTTGTCGATTTGAAAATACTTGAGGAATTAAAAACAACAATCTATTTTCTAAAATTCATAGTTTAAAACATTTTCAAGTTAGATGTAACTAATATACAAGATTGTTACCTTTTGAAAGAAATTTTTGAGTTTTTACAGTGATTTATAAAATAATACATATAACTACACTTGCATGATTGCATCGCAATGTTGATTTACAAAATCATTTATGGAAAATTTCATATTTCTTAGATAATCAATACTTAATTATATATTGGATCGTTGTCTAAAGTAATCAGTGGAATATATAACATATGATTGCCTAAACAATACAAAATCATACTTAATTGATTTTATAAATTAACATTGCGATGCAATCATACAAGTGTAGTTATCTGTATTATTTTATAAATCACTGTAAAAACTCAAAAATTTCTTTCAAAAAATAACAATCTTGTATATTAGTTACATCTAACTTGAAAATATTTTAAATTATGAATTTTAGAAAATAGATTGTTGTTTTTAATTCCTTAAGTATTTTCAAATCGGCAAATCAAATACTCAAGTATTTATGCGCAAAATTATTCCTCAACTAAATATCGAATGCACGAAATTATGCTTCGAATATTCAACTGACAAAAAATTAACGGAATATGTTATTTTTCCATCCATCAATTAACGGTTGACTATTTCATTCCTAATTTCGCGTAGTCAACTATTAGTTGGGGAATAATTCTGCGCAAGTAATACTTGAGTATTAAAACTGCTGATTTCAAATACTTGGGGAATAAAAAACCCATTTTCCCCATTATATATATATATATTTTTTTTTGTCATCATATCTATTAAATTCAATATATTTTTATTTAAATAAAACATTTTATTCATAAGATTTTTTGACAATTTGTATCTTGCTATAACAAAAAAATTAAACCACTGCTTACAAAATTTTCAGTGTTTATTATATAGTTAAAATTTCTTTAAAAATTATGTTTATTCATATGTAATTTACGATATAATTTAAATTGCATACTATTGAATGATTACTATATATCTTACTATATGCAATGCATAAACTACTACCTAGTTGGTATAATAATAAAATGGTTCGTTTATTTCGTTATGTTACAAATAACTATATTTGTTTTCAAGTTCTGAAATATAAAAATATTTTATTTCAGTTTTACCGATTTTCTCAATCGTATATGTTACAGTTAAATACTGTATAAATAAATTTCTTTTATAAAATATGATTGTCTTCTTTGATTCTCATAGGAACCACTTTGGCACGTATTAGATAGTGAATGATGATGCATCATGATTTCATGGTTAGTACATCCTTAATCACTATATCCATCAACATCACGTGAGGGACCCATTAAATGTGCTTAACACGAAAAATAAAGCTTTTAACAATATTTTTATTATAATTTTTATACTAGTCTTTAAATAAACTCTTTTGATGTTTTTAACTGTTTCTATTAAATGAATTCCAATAATATTTTAACATCTATTTTTCTATTTTTCTTTTTAACTACTCAAATTCTGATAATTATTTATTTAAATCTAAATTTTCAATTAACCCCAAAATATACCAAATACGGTTTTAAACAAAAAAACTTCACAACATTATTTGTTTAAAACTAGTTTCAAAAACTATTACTAATATGTTGTTATAAAATTATAAAAAATAAGAGTATCAAATAGAAGTGTGAAATAAGGTATTGAATTTTATTAAATAAAATTATTGGAAGAAGTTGAAAATGAAAAGGGTGTAGAATTGTTAAGTGAAAAAGAAATAAAATATTGTGAAGTGTTAAAAAAGATGAGGGTCTCAGCAAAAACAAATTTCAGTCCAAAAACATTTATTTAATATTCAATTATTAAGTGATATGATTGATTTTAGGCCTTTATCTGCTTAGATAATTGATTAAAACTCAATAAATAAACTATTATTACATAATAAATTATATAACTTTGTATTATACCTTATATTTTGCTAATACCAAACTGTTTTATTTGATATTTTTGGTGAACTACACACATCAAAAACATTCTTCAACATTGCTCGTGATTTAGATAATTAGGTCGTTGTCCAAATTTTCAACTTTATATTCAGTATTTTCTCAAATCCTAAACTGTAATTATTGTCCGTGTAAACTATGCTTTATACTATCTAACAAGTAAACAGTAATGAGAAAAGATATAACTATCATTGTTATCTTTTTCTAAGTGCACATTTTTATCCTTGTTTGAAAACAACGGAATAATTGATTTCGCGTTCAAAATTCATCAAGATCATATTAATTTGGATTCGTAAGGAAATTGTATAGTTTATTGAGGAGGTTTGTAACTTTTCTGATTTGATTTATTTAAGTATTTTTTAATAAAATATTTGTGATAATACATATCTCTATACCTTAAAATAATTTTATTACTGTATTTCAATACTATTTTATATATGTGGGTTTTAAGTTTAAGGTTGACTTTAAAAGATATATAAGTTTTAGAAAACAATCTAAAAAATTATATGATCACCAGAATGTGATTCTCTAAAGCTCATTATGTATTTTGCAATAACAATTACAAAACTTGAATCTGGAAATAAAATTTAATTAAGTTGGATGTTAAGTTTAAAAGTAAAAAAATTCAGAGAAATTTTTGATGATGCATATGTTGGAAAATACATTTTTCACATAAGTAATATTGTCCATCAAACACGAATGAGAAAAAGAGGTTAAGTAAGTTTATAACTATATTTTGTTTTTTTGAGACTGAAAAACTAATGAACTATTGATGTAAGATAATAAATCACGTCTAGTTGATTATAATCGCTTCCATTGAAGAGAATATGATAATTTATATTGATAAAGAAAATTCATACAAATAGTATTGGTCAAAATGTTTGTAAACATGAAACTTGAACATAAAAGTGGTTGTAAACATGAAAGTGAATATAAATAATGTCAAGAGTCAAAGTGTTTCTTTATAGAACTCATATTCTTATTTAAAGTTGAAAACATAAAAATCTAATAAATAAAAGATATTTTAATCATCTAAAGATGAAATACAATTAGTGTGAGTACAATAAATTGTAGTATAAAAACTTATTAACTGTGTATTAGAAGAATATATATGAATACTCTCAAAGAGTACATAGTATTATTACATATAAAAATACAATTTAAAATCTTTAATGGTTATATTTTTATATGTCTCAAAAGTTTGAATGATCTAAAAGAGAATACATGACACATGTAGGGTATGTGGTTGATTTTAAAATGAGATTCAGTTGAGAATAATAAATTTTTAGTGTTATCATCTCGAAGAGAAAAAATTAAAGAATATTTTATAATAAGTGAAACATCTAGAAGATTAAGTTTTTCACTTGGATTGGGTGACAAAAACTTTCTTAAAGAAAATCTATGGAATTTTGAGATAAGTTCTGTTGAGATACTAAGCGAAGGAAGTATTAAGTTTATGTCAACTCAAAAGTATTTCTCAAGGCAGTAAAAGTAGTTTAGAAAAAGTACTTATATTCTCTTATAAATTATACTAAACAAAAATTTATATAACAAAAATAAATATATAGTAAACCAACCATAAGCTTTAAAAATATTTGGTATGAACCAAGTAGACTATTTTGGTTCAGTAATGATGCAAAAAGATACTTAAAATTTATGTGAATATCCATTGAAAAATCAGAAGATTCTTCTGAATTATTTGGCATATGTTGTTTTCTCATAAGATAAAATGGTACTACGGTTTTCATCAGCCAAAGGAAATTGCTGGCATGAATAGAGAAGACATTGGTGGACTGACCACCCACTATCCATTTTTATAATCTTGGTGAATTCATGTCTTAAGTATTTGAAAGTTATTGGATGTTCATTGAAATAAGTATTAAAAAATTTGAGCAACATAATTTTTATCAAACCCATAAGTTACAAATAGTTTTCTCATCATTGGTTTATGGTCAAGAACCAAATATTTTTCATATAACAATTTTGATGTGTGATATAGATGCCAGTTGCTCCACCATAGAGCTTTAATTACAACGAATTTGCAAGTAAAGTTAGGAATATATGTTGGATATAAATCTCCATTGATACTTAAAAATCTAGAGTCATCTACAAAGGATATAAGTAAGACTCGATTTGCAGACTGAAATTTGAATGATTAAGTCTTTCCAACATAAGGAAAAAACAAACAGCTGAAAATGAGTTGAAATAAATTATCTATGATACTCGGACTAATGAGAATGTGAATTAGAAGTCCAAATAATAATCCCATAGCTTAGTAAAGCAATTTCCAGACGCAGTTACTGGCTCTAATATAGTGTGATCAAATCACTTATATCAGTTGTAAATGCTCTAATAATAAAATGATATTCTAGAAAAATAGTATCAATCTGCTAGTCACGCCTGAAGCGTTGTAGACATCTTGGTTCCAAAGATAAGAATCCTCGTAAATAAAAATGAGCATAAATTAAAAATGATCAAGAGGAAATAAAGTTTTGAATGATCTCCAGAAGAGACATTAAACATGATTGAAGAAATAAGACAATGAATATATCTCAACTATTCGATCGAAATATGTTTTATGGGATATATGAAATATTAGAAGTTAATCAATACACCATTTGTATTTATCCAAAGATTATAGATCAATAGAATCACATTGATTTGAATATAATCAATAAATGAGTGTATGTAAAGATATTTGGTTTGAAATCCAAATAGACCAAAAAATTATTGTTTATGTCAAAAGTGAATTATAGATCAAAAGTCGAGATACCTAGATATTATAACATAATTTAAAAGAGTTTATTCTGCTAAGCTTAATTTTCTAAAAAGATACATTTGATTGAAATACACATTCTAAAGATATTGCTCTCAGGAAAAAAAAAAAATGTGATAATGTGTGTGGTTGTACTCTTTTTCTTATCTTAGTTTTTATTCCATTGAATTTTTCCATGACAAGTTTTAACAAGGCATAAAAGAAACACACAAATGATACATCGAAGAAAAATGTTACAATTTTAGAGATGAAAGTCTATCATTGTTCTAAAATCATACAAAACTCAAGCACTATCAAAGAATGGTGATGTCAATATCCTACATGTTCGTTCAAGTGAAAGTTTGGCTGGCTTATTTACTAAGGTGTTACCCAATGTTTTTTTCAAAAATTTAGTTCACTTTATTGGATTGTGTCGTATGCATTTTTTTCCTTTAACCATGATTTTTCATTGAATTTTTCTAGTAAAGTTTTTAACGACACATCGTCTACGGTGCTTTAAAAGTACTTTATGTATAATGAAATTTTTTTATGAATATTATATAATATTTTTTATAAAAAATATTAGATTTATTTAATTGTCAAATATATTTGTTTCTCAAATTAATGTAATTCTATATAAAGAACTCATTATTCGTAGAATATACATCAATTCTTCTCCTCTTTCCTTATAACACAAATAAATATGTTATGCGTGCAGCAGTATTATCTTATGAGTTTTTCTTGGGTATTTTTTTAAATCAAAATTTGACATGTCATAATGTATTATTTTAAAGAAAAAATATTAAAAAATAGAAAATAATGAAAATTATAAAAAAAAAAAAAACGCTGCTAACACCATCAGTAGAACCCTAAATCCTAAACACTAGACTCTAAATCTTAAACACAAAACCCTAAACCCTCAAAACCCCTAAATACTAGACTCTAAACTCTAAACCCTAAATACTAAACCCTAAACCCTTGGGTAAAACCTAAACATTTGGTTAAACTTTAAACCTTTGGGTAAACTCTAAATATTTAGGTAAATCCTAAACTCTAAAGTAAACCCTATTACTACTATTTAGGGTTTACCCTAAGATTTAAGATTTTACCCAAGGGTTTAGGATTTACCCAAAGGTTTAGGGTTTAGTTTTTAGAGTTTAGTGTTTAGGGTTTAGTGTGTAGGATTTAGAGTTTATTATTTATGGTTTAAGGTTTTACCGACGGTATTAACAATGTAATTTTTTTTTTAATTTATGCTGTTTTTTATTTATTTTTACCTTTTTAATTAAAAAATATATTATGATATGACAATCTTTGATTGGGTGGTGAACTTAGGGGGTGAACCCAAAAATAACTCTTATCTTATACATAGTTGACGTTAAAAATGTATGTTGAGTCAATTAGTTTTTTTTTTTAATTTTATAAAAGAGTCAATTAGTTGTAGCCTAAAAATTACATATGAGATATCAGACTTGAGAAGCCAATCTCGTCAAGGATATTCGATGAAAAGAAAAACATTGAAAAAAACAAAAAGGAGATGACAAAACAATTGATTTTTGATTGCACACGCATATATATATTTTATATGTCATTATAGTATAAGCCATTTCTTTTCTTTTGTGTCACGACATTTAAATACTCAGGGTATAATTATTGGAGTCTCGACCCCTCTTGCGTGTGGTCCTTATAATAAGTCATATATCACCATTAACCATTAGGATAGCTTCCTCACTATTTGACTTGTAAATTGTAATCTTGTATATGAACACAAATGACTCGAGTTTTTGAATGAATTGAATCCACGGTTAAATTTCATTGACTCACTTTTATTTACTGATGACTTCACCTTGGTGGATGAACTTATTGGGATTATGTATAATGGATCTGATCTTCGAAAATTTCAAATCCGAGACCACACAATACACAAATAATTTAATACAAATGTAGGAAGACAGATACCCATCACGACTTCTCCAATTTGCCTTTATTGTAGTATTATTCGACGCTGTCTGTATATGAACGTACGTGTGGATAGTTACTCTACATGTCTTTGAACAATTGTTATCAGTTTATATGTTTCTTTTTTCTTTTGGTGAGGTTAAGGTTCATTAGTTAGTATAAGTCACAAGCATGTATATAAAAGAATTTATATTCAAAATATTTCAAAGGCGAAAACCAAGTCTGTAATTTTCGTGTTTTAAGTATAAATTTTTTAAAATATATCCACATTTGCATAGGAAAAGATAAAATAATCACAAGAGTCTAATATTATAATTATTATATATAATATTGTAAAATTGTAAGGGATAATCGATTATAAGTTCGTTAGAGAGACAATAGTTGACTGGAGAGAAAACATATCATGTGCTTGCATTATGATAAGCTAAAGAGTAAATAATGATCTCAAAAGGATTTTATTCCTTAATATATGCATTCATTTGATTAGTTAATTCATTATTTAATTTGTCAACAATCTTATCTCCATTTTCGTACCCGACAATTGCTAAGAGTTTAAGTAGCATAATATTGTTTAGGGAAATCTCTATGTTCGTTCATTGACTAATGCGACATATAAGGATGAACTTTGAATATTAATCCAAAAAAATATACAATTAAGTTTGAGAAATACTCTAGAATAATTTTTAAAAAAAGTTTTATCACAAAAATAACACATAAAGAATAAAATAATCAAATTATTTCATTTAAATAGATAAATATACATTTATATCCTTACGGTTAACTAATCTAGACTTATCTAGGGTTTAGAATTAAGGGTGGAATTTTGAGGTTACGGTTTCAAATTTTTAAAAATAAAAATTAAATATTAATTTTTAAAAAATAAAATATGTTATTTTGGTTATTTTATTCTTTAAAAGCTATTTTGTGACAAAAAAACTTAAAAGTGCTATTTGAAAGAATTGCCCATTAAATTTTTCCAAAAAAAAATATATACAATTAAATGCTTATAAGTTAATACAATAATATTTCACATATATATATATATATTACTTTTAAATGATATACCTAAATTTGAGATTTTAATTAGTAATATGGGGTATTTAAATTTAAGTGACAAGTATCCTTAATATGAATAGTGAAGTTAAAATGATATTATATACAAATAAAAAACAATTATCGCGTCTATAATTTCTATGAGGTGTTTGATGTAAATCAAGGAGACAACAATAAAAAAAATTGAAATACAGTAAATAAAATTGTAGAGAAACTCCAAGGAGATTTTAAATTTAAATATAAAAATATCATTTTTACAGCAATATAAAAATATCAATGGAATCATATTTAGTACATTATGCATGTATAAATAAATAAATAAATATTTAATTATTAATTTATGATATTATATATTGTTTCCTAAGATTTTAAATTATTTTATCCAATTTTTATAAGTTTTACATTGGCCACACTCTGACTAGCAACATTTGTCTTGTTATTAATTTGTTAAGAAAATAAAATTTGTAAATAAAGAAACCATAATTTTTAATCATATAAACTGAGATCGATTATCTCTCATTCAGTCTTAAGAATAACAAAATTTGTTATTCAACATTCAAGCTCTCAAAATCATATACACAACTATGGCCCTTTGGGTATTTGAAAATTGTTTTTTTTTTCTTTTGTATGAGACTATCGATGATATTTGTGTAGATATTCTTTTGTCATGTGATTTTAACCATCAAAGGCAAAATTCATGCATAAATAGCAAGCGTGTGATTGTTCGTTGACGAATGTGACAGTATAGGATACACTTCTGTATAAGAGAAGAAAAGGTAATGTATGACAGAGATAGCCGTCAATGGCCAGAAAAAATAAATAAATAAAGCTTTAGAGATAAGACACAATAAAGTATCATAAACTTAATTTTTCTTTTTTTTTTAACAAAAAACTTAATTTTTCTTATGGTGGGGAAAGGTGTTCATTCATTAACCCAATCCAACTGAGGATACCGGGTTGAGATTGAGTACTCGGGTGTGGATATTCTGGTTCAGACTTGTGTGATGCATTCAAGGATTTTCTTTATTTAATTTTCCAGCTAGTCTACAAGTTAAAATCGTTGTGATGCATATGGTCCATACCTTGGTGTTGTGGAGCTACCTAAGTCTCTATGGCTGCAACTGGATTATTGATTTTTGAAATGGAATGACCTATTTCATTAATTCCAAAAAAAAATATTTACCATTTGATATGAATAAAATGGAATATTCATTATATCAATTTCACAAAAATATACAAAATATAAAAAATGATTCCATAACAAATTTGGTTATAAATGAATGGAATGAACTTTTTTTTTTTTTTTTTTTGCTGTATTTCATTTTTATCATTCTATTTATTTTAATTCCACCATTTTCTTATTATTTTACCAGTTTTTGTTCTCGTTCCAAAACTAAGAAGTTGTATATATCAGTTTTCACATATTGAAGATAATTTGTTATTTTCTTATGGATTTTGGTTTGAAAGATTGAAAGTGTTTGAACATTCGAATACTGAGAATCTTAAGATTAAGGATTTTCACAATGGGCATATATATACATATGTATGGCCAGATCTTTGTATCAGGATTAGAGCTTTTATCGAAGTGATTTTTTTTTTAACTATGTCTTTTCCAAATATTATAGCAACATTATTTATCAATGGAAGCTGAAGGGAGGTGGCCTCACCACCGAATATTATATGCAGGTTCAACCACTCAGTTTATAACCTATATTTAGTACTTGATGGTGCAACCACGCCATAATGAAATATTAGAACCAATGAAGAAAATTTTGGGACTGGCGGCAAAAAAAATATTTTGTAAAATATGAGACTTTTGCATTAGAAAGTTAACTTATTAGGTCTAAATGTCTTAAATATTTTGTAAAAATAAATAATTATTAATAGCTTGCATAGAATTAAGCTTGTTAAATTTTTCTTTTGGTCATAGTTTGAAAATTTTGAAAATAGATGGGGCAAAAAAGTTTTTTGATATGGGGGCAATAGTCTAGAACTAAAGCAAATAGCATGGGTTATAAGATTTTGAGTGGGGGCATTTGCCACCTCCCTGTTACAAGTACATGCGCCACTGAGAACCAGAGGTCTTATACATCAAATTATTAGACCATTATTAGACCATTGTATGTGGATTTCTAAATCCCATAGTATATATAGAATTTCTATATTAATTGTCTATCAATTCACTATTAGTTGTATACTGTTTTTATATGATGCTCAACTTTATTAAATTATGTATGTAAATGAAATGGACTCTCTATTTTATACTATTTGTAAAGTATATATACTATGTATTGTACATGAAAATAAAGTTTTCACTATCCATCATCGTTGCTCTGCTTTACATCGTAGTTTTGCTCTTTACATTGTGTTCTTTCATTTCTTATTTACAAAAATGGAGTTTATGTATGTGACAATTAATTGAATGGTGTTGTTTTTGATTTTGATTCGCCGTCGTTTTCTCTTAGTAAAAATAAAAAATTATATTTCGTTGAATTATTATATTCAGCGAGAAGATGTTTTAGTATAATAAATTAATAATCATGTTTTCTGGTCATATGTGTGATATCCATCAAAGTTATCAACTATCTTCGTTTAATGTATATGTTCTACTCACAAAGTTAAAACCGATAATAAATAGACGAATATATTATTCACTGAATAATGTTAAAATTGTATCTATATTCTTAATATTATTTTCAAAATTGGTTAGTTAACAAATTAACTCTTTAATTAAGTTGAAAATTTGTTGTAAATTATCTTTCTTTATTAATTTGGATGAATAGTATACAACAAAAACAAAAACAAAAAACTATATATTTGTAATATCTAAAGACTGATTCCAAACCTGATCATGCGATTGCCTCAAAAAAAAAAGGTCCTACAACGATGAAGTCGAGATACGTTATCCACCACAGTCTACCACATGCGATTGCCTCAGTCTACAATTTTCATATTCAATGCTTCACGTCTATTTAAACTACTGTACTCAAATGCTGTTTTTACCATTTGATCTATCGACCAAAGTTTAAACCGTTAGATGTAATTATTTCTTATCAACATCGGTAGACTATCAAAGTGGGCTCGAAACGGGCCCATCAAATGATAGATGTCCTGATTCCTAAAGTGCTGTAGATAATTCACATCCAAGTAAATACCGCAAAACATAGATCACAGTTTTAAAGAATATAAATACCACATCTTTATTTTCTTTTGTTTCCAGAATACCACAAAATATAAAGATGGCTTATTAAAATATTTTTTGTGTGTCTGTAATAGGGCTAAATAAGGGTTTGGCTTGGCTAAAAAGAATAATCTAAGCCATCTCTAACCATAACACCAGAACACAAATTTTGATATAATTTCATTTCCAATAAAATGTCAAAAGTGATATCATCCCATAAAATTTAGTGTAGTATTCCCTCCGTTTCATATTAATTGTTGTTGTAGGGAAAAAATGTTTCAAAATAAGTGTCGTTTTAGAGTTTCAATACAAAATTCATAAATAAGATTCTCTAATTTATTTTTCTATTGGTTGAAATATGGTTAGGTGTATAAGTAATTGTGTTTTTATTTTAGAAATATATAAAATCGTATGTTTTATTAATATGTGTGCATAAACCTAGAACGACAAGTAATATGAAACAGAAGGAGTATAAATAATGTTACATAAAATTTAGTATAACATTATTCATCACATAAAATACTAAAATAATATATTTTATTATTTAATTATATTTTGATGAATTTGTGAACAGTATTTCTTTATCGTAAATTTCTTTTTTTTCTTTAAATAATGTACCATTGAAAAAAAGATTTCCTTCATTGTTAATGTTTTCTTCAAAATGAAGAACCATTGAAGATCTTTCTAACAAATCCAAACACTTATTTGACCCTGTTACAAACTCAAATTGAAATTAAAGTTTAATACAAAGATTGAAACTAATTAAAAAATAAACGAATCATTATTGTTTTAGTCAATGAGCTTTTTACCGCAAAAAAAAAAAAAAAAATCCAGAAGATAAAACACCTACTCAAAATTGGGGTGATATACTACTACTTCAAACTAGAAACAACGCAAAATAGAGCAATACAAGAAGAAAATAATTATGCATCAACATAAAAAAATCGCCATCAAAATTACCACCAAAACTAAGACGGAACAAAACATCAAGATCCACCAAAATAGAGAGAAGAGTTCAAACTCATTCCATACTAGCAAAAATGAAATCGAGAAAAAATGAAACTACTAGAATAATTTTCGAAGTAACCAAGGAGTCATTAGATCTTAACTGCAATCATGTGCAAACACTAATAGTCAAGTAAAACTTTTGAAACGGTCGAATAAACCTCCAAGTCCAACCCATATATGAAAAGTTAAAAGAAAGTAAATAAGGTGGAGGTTACCATTACAACGGTGTCGAAAAAATAAAAAAAGGGTTAAATTATTATTCTTTTAAAAGGGTTTTGAAAAAGAGAGATTGTTAAATTTTTGAAAAACAAAGGTTTTAATTTGATACTTTGAGATATTATTAAAATGTTGGTCAATTATTGATGCTACATTATATTTATCGAGCCGCCGACGAAATGTTGCCTTGTTTTCTTTCAAGATTCCTCTTATTATTTATTTATGGATTTGTGGAAAGCCATGGATGAGGTAACGAATATAATTTTATTTTATTTCTTATGATGATGGACATAATACTTTAATAAGATTTGTAAATTATTAATAAGTTGACATAAATTCTCCACACTAGTTTAATTTCTAACAATTTGGTATTCCGAAAACTGAGTCTTATCTATAATATTTTCAAACCATTCCAGTTAAAACATATTTTCAATTTGGGACATGAGGTGATTTAAGAAAAAAAACATGAATCTTTTTTAATCTATAATTTTGGTTTCTAAATAACTTAAGTATTCCATCATACTGTTTAAATTAATAGTTTGAATTAAAAATATTATTTTTTGTTAATTAATTTTAGAACGACAGTTATTCGTTTGAGCATAATATATCAATTATATTTACACACTTAGATGTTCTAGACATAGTTACTATTGTAAGTCAAGTAATATTTACTCATTTAGATGTTCTAGACATAGTTATAAGGTAAAGGGAGAAAAGGTACCAATGGTAGTATTTTAATGCACAGGAGTAAATTAAATATGCTTATAACCAATAATGGCGTGGAATCATTGAGTGTTTTATGTCTGGCAGAAATATTAAATTGGTTCAAACTTAGTTAAACACACTTCGAAGTGATTAAATATTCAGTTGAATGAATATAAAATTGAATTGTTATGTTTTCTTACCTTTAGTCATTGAGACGAATTTTTAAAAACTTATGGTCTCCCGATTAAAAACAGTTATTCCCTCCGTTCTATTTTAATTGTCGTTATGGATTTATGCACACATAATAATAAAATAATATAATTTTATATATTTCCAAAATAAAAACACAATTACTTATATATTTAACTATATTTTAATTAAAAGAAAAATAAACCGGAAAATCTTCTTAATAAATTTTAAATTAAAACTATAAAACGACATTTATTTTGAAAAAAATAATTTTTCTCTACAACGACAATTAAATCAAAACGGAGAGAGTATATGTTTGCATATGGAATATTATAAGTATATAATTGTATGCATGAAAATATGTTTGTAAAGTACTTTAGTTGGAATAATTTTCAGTCGTGAAGAAACTTTTCATACAAAGTGAAGGTAATTGTGATATTTTTCTACCAAGATTGAAAAAGTGTTTTAGTTAAAAAATCGAATATTGTTCTATTTTTTCTTAGTGAATAAGAGTAGTACATTTCTTGAACAATAAAAATAGTAATGGCATTAAATTATTCATGAAACTTTCTTATTTTCCCATATAAAAAACCAGCGAATGTTTTACGTGGAAGAGATTATTTATATGTTGAAGAATTTAGTCATTTGCAAAAATATACTTCCTCCGTTTCAAAATATTACATGTTTTAGGGTTTTCACACATATTAATAAAATATATTAAATTTTAGCATTAAATGTATAATTTTTTGTGAATAACTATTTTCATAACTTTTAACCAATCAAAATTCAATAAATATAATTAATTTTCTTGAAGTTTACAATTTATCATTATCATCTATTAAAAATTGCATTGAAAAAATAAAAAATATAACATTTTAAAATAATTTTCTTACTAGAATATAGATTATTTAGAAATGGAGAGAGTAATGTAGAAGAATTATACGCGCTACACATTTATTAAAAAAATCATAAATGCGAAATTAATAGCTGTGAAAACAAAGTTCTAAATAAATTTCGAACCCAATGTTCCCTTAATACACAAATATAGCATTTACAGATAAATATACAGACGTCGAGTTTTTTTTTTTTTTTTGGCAACAGACGCTGAGTTTAAACGTTTTCCCAAACAAAAGCATAGCGTGTGGTTCGTAAATAAACCCTTAAGAAGAAACTAAGCTAATAATTAAGTTCCACACCAAAAAACTATATAAGTGCGCACAGTCACATCCTTTTCATAGCTTTAATAGTATTATCTTTACTTATATTCGTTTTCATAAGTTACTGAAAAATGTAACTTTTATATCATACCAACAAGTAGAAATTAGAAATATATTATTGGATTGATATCCAGTTTTTTGCTTATCTAAATATATCTATATCTATTAAATAGATAAGAGCTGTAAATTATATTTTTGAATAAATAACAGATTTGGTTAGACCCATACATTTCTCTTAGACAAAATACAAACAATATAATTTATAAGATTTTAATCAGTAGACTAAATCTTCACTATTTATGATTTATAACATAAAAAGTTTTAGATTTCAAGTCTAACCGTGATTAAAAAAAATATCTACCATATTTGTTTTTGATTAAAAAGATTATGTGCTTAAAACTCAAAACATTTTTGTTATTAAAACAGAATATACAAAAAAAAGTTTACTAAAATAATAATGTAATATCAGCCAAGCAACTTCACATAATCCTATCGTTTTTTTTCTCATTGGGAAAATTCAATCATATTCCTCTCTTATAATTTTATGTTGTATATTTTTAATTTCAGCTTTCATTGATTAGCTATTGTATCTACATTGGATCATTTATCTTGATTTTCACAATCGACTTAACTACAAGAACTATTTTAGATCATTTATATACTGTTGGCAACAACAAAAAACTACACTTTCACCAATTAGAGCAAAAGAAATAAATAAAACCTAAAACTAACATTTCCTTTTTTTGAAGATTTTTTTTTTATTGTTGATAAACTACTAATATTTCCTTAGACAATTAAAGAACTAAAACGAGAATACATGTGATAGAAGAACCAAAATAAAAATTGAAAAATATAGCTAATTACCCGAAGTTGTTAGTCCTACTGGCAAAGTCTTCTGTCTTAAGGATAAAAACGTTAGATTTGAATCTTGAAAAAAAATTAACAACCGGTTCTTATTCATGGTCCAAAAAGATTATAGAGTTCATAACCCTTTTTTTTTTTGCTTGCAGTAAAAAAAAACTATAGCTAATTTGACTCGTGTAAACTTCAACGTACCAAAACAAAAACCCTTTTGTTTATATTCCCCAAATCCTCCTCTCCTTTTCTCATCTTCTCACTTCAAACTCTCTCTATCTCTCTCTCACCTCATCTTAAGATTTCTCTGAAAGCTGACTTCAAAGCTTTTTCTAAAGCAAACAAGCCGATCCTTCTCTAATTGATATTTATTTTTTATATATATAAATTTAAAAGATGGGGAGACATTCATGCTGTTACAAACAGAAGCTGAGGAAAGGACTTTGGTCTCCTGAAGAAGATGAGAAGCTTCTTAGGTACATCACTAAGTACGGTCATGGCTGCTGGAGCTCTGTCCCTAAACAAGCTGGTAATTTAATTTCTCTTTTTGCTTTCATCCAATTATTATTTTCTTGTGCTTTATTAATACTCCTTCCTAATTCTTGAATTATTATTTTTTCTATTAAAAAAAAAAATCTGTAGGTTTGCAGAGATGTGGAAAGAGCTGTAGATTAAGATGGATAAACTATCTAAGACCAGATTTAAAGAGAGGAGCATTTTCACAAGATGAAGAAAGTCTTATTATTGAACTTCATGCCGTTCTTGGCAACAGGTAAAGAACCCCGTGCTGTTTCTTCTGATCCTTATGCAGCATGTGTTGTGTATTATACTATATATGTAACACCATGTTGCTTTGGTCTTGGTTTAGGTGGTCTCAGATTGCTGCACAGCTTCCTGGTAGAACCGACAATGAAATTAAGAATCTATGGAACTCTTCCTTGAAGAAGAAACTGAGGCTGAGAGGAATTGACCCGGTTACACACAAGCTCTTAACCGAAATCGAAACCGGTACAGATGACAATACCACATCGGTTGAGAAGTGTCAACAAACCTATCTCATTGAGACAGAAGGCTCCTCTAGTACCACCACTGGTAGTACTAACCACAACAACAGCAACACCGATCAACTTTATACCGGAAATTTTGGTTTCCAACGGTTAAGTCTTGATACCGGTTCAAGAATACAAACCGGTTCAGACCTCGGCATCTGGATTTCCCAAACCGGGAGACATCATCATCATGTTGATACCGTGCCTAGTGCGGTGGTGCTACCCGGTTCAATGTTCTCATCCGGTTTAACCGATTCAACAACCGGTTACAGATCATCCAATCTCGGTTTAATTGAATTGGATAACTCTTTCTCAACCGGGCCAATGATTACAGAGCAGCAACTTCACTACAACAATTCGACATTCTTTGGAACTGGGAATCTAAATTGGGGATTAACCGTGGAAGAAAATCAATTTGCAATATCGAATAATTCGTTACAGAATCATTCAAACTCATCGTTGTATAGTGAAATCAAATCCGAGACCAATTTTTTCGGTACGGAGGCTACAAATGTTGGTATGTGGCCATGTAACCAGCTTCAGCCTCAGCAACATGCATATGGTCATATTAATTAAGAACTTCGTTGTATATTATAAGGTGTGTGGATCTTCTTTTTCTTCTTCTTCTTCAAGTTATTTTTCTTTATTCCAAATATCGAGTTTTCTTTATAACGGTTTGTGTATATAAAAGTTTGTGTTATATTCGTTTAATTTAAGGGTGTTGTTCTTACATTTTCTTTTATTTGATGTACTTTGTGAAGCATAGTTTTTTTCTGGACTTTGAGATTTTGTTTGTCTATTCTTGCTGGATCAATGACATTTATTTCTTAATTTCTTGTTCATTTTATATACCCTTTACATCAAATTTATTAAACATGCACGCACACATATGTTTATGTGGTCAATAATCAACAGAAGGTTACTAAAAATGATTTGGTAATTCTTTTTTCAATAACTGAAGTTTTGGAGTTGCCAGATTATCTATTACTCTCTCAGTTTAAGTATGCATTGACAATTTTCACACAAATACTAGTTAGATGGTCAATTACACCAAACTAATAAATTGACAGCTGAAATTATGTTTTATTTTATAGTTTAGTTATTTTTACCAGGGAAATACCATAAATTTTCTTTCAGATCCAAAACAACATTTTAAAGAAAAAATATATTCTAAGCATATCATTTTTGTAAGAAGGAAGATGTAGAGGAAGTGGGGAATATTTGAAAGGAGAAAAAACAAAGAGTAAAAGTTATATTTAGAGTAAAAGAGTACTTAATATGAATGTTTTCAGAAAAAAAAGAGAGTAAAGAGTACTATAAAAGTTTTTCCACTCGTAATTTTAAATGATAAATTCTTTTATATTGAGGACCAGTCCGGAACACAGACGAAGAAACCAATTGTTTAGGGTATCACAATTTTAATAAATATTTGTATCCACCTTTTCTACCAAATAGAGACCAGTCAACCCATAATCAACATAACATTCCACTGTAGAGTATAGTTATGCATTACATATTTATTGAAAGATTTCAAAAGAGTATAATCACAGTTTTTGATATAATCACAGATTTAATAGTGTTGAAAGATTTCAAAAAGTATAATTATGTATTTTAGAATCTGTTCGGTTATGTACAAAATAACAAAATATTACTTGATGAAAATAATGGGAAAAAAAACTAGAACGATGATAATGAAGAGCATCTACAATAATTGGATTCAATTTTATCTTTAATTTTTTTTTTAAATGAAAAAAAAAGTAAATCAATATTCAATCCAATAGTTTGCTTCATTTCTTTTTTTTGTAAAAGAAATATATCAAGTATATTTCATTTCCATTATACCATTCGTTATTAATAAAAATTTATACTTTTTATATTTACTAATTTTACTCAACAAATTTGTTTTAGTAATAATCTAACACAAATATTATTAATATAAATTAAATATTATCATATAATTTTTTTATTACTAACATGGATAAACAAACACAAAACATCATAATTTGTAAAAAATGTACCACATATATATATATCTGTAAGTAGTTAACAAATTATTTAGAAATAAGGAATGAGGTTATTTATCTTTGGTTCTTTTTAATCGAGTTAAAATTTATTAAAAATGGACATTTTTATGCTATCCGAAATAAACGTCTGATTAGATAAAAATAATAGTTAAAAATATAAAATTAATTGGCAATATTAATATATATAATTTATTTTAGCAAAATATAAGAATAAATAAAATTTAATAACTAATTTACAATTTAAAAAGTTTATGTTCAAAAAATGAAGATGTGAACAATATTCTTCAATTTGATTTTAAAATAAGAAGTAAAATAGAATTGAAGCAAAATTTAGTTCAAAATTAAATAAAATGTGAAAATTGAAATAAAGTCAGAGAAAGTCTTAGACGTATTGACGAATCAGTGGGATTAATATTGGCAATTGGGATTGAATGATATTGTGGTATTATGTACTTTTCTAAGACCTTTTTAATATATCGATAGACAAAGCATTTATTCTATTGACTATTGTAACATTTTTTAGGTGAAGCTTCTAAAAAAAGACTAGTGTATCTTTATATAGGGACAACTTTATTACTTTCATCTTTTTCTTACTTTAAATTTAGTTTCATTTTCAATGAACTAAGGAACAGTTCCTACTTTTAGTTGTCTTTTTCGATTCTAAAAATATACTGACATACATTACCGGTCTCTTAAATCAGCAACTTTTAGTTTCTACTTACTTCAACTAGTTTTTCTTGGTTTTGGTCTAAGTTGTTTGTTTTTAAGTTCACTTTAAGAGAACATTAATATTGCATGAACTTTATAATAGTATGTATTCCATATAAAACTAAACAAAAATTCAAAAATATTGCATGAACTTTACATAACGTATAATTTCTTTATCAAAATTTATAGTAGTGCATATTTTATATTGAATTAAACAAAATTTAAAAATACTTCATGAATTATGTTAAAAGTGTTAGTCATCCGTTAATTTATCAAAATGATATTATATTAGATAAAATCTGTAAAACTAAAAATTTTAAAATACTATATGAACTTTAAAAGTTGTGCTTATATATATTATTTGTCAAAGGTGTTACTCAACCGTTTATTTACCAAAACGATTATATTTTTGATAAATTTTGCAAATTAAAAAATAATTTTTTGGGAAGTCCGAACTCTCTCACTGTTAGACAAGTAAAATCATATGACTCCTAATCTCACTGTTAGACAAGTAAAATCATATGACTCCTAAACCAAAGTAACTTTCTCGTATAAAATGTGTAAAGATTAACTTATATATAAGTTTTGGTTTATTCAAATAAATATTATCATTTTTATTGTTATAGTTTTATCAAATAAATCTTTATTTATTTATGTTTTTCAATTTAACTTAAAAATCATTATTTTATACATTAAAATTAATTATTATTATTTAAATATTTATTTTATAGTAGTACAAAAAACTGTAATAATATTATAAAATTTAGAATTTTGTGTTGTTTATGTATATAAAGGTACATTTAAAGTACAATCAAATTTTCAAAAATTAAATTTTAATTTTTAATAATATCAATAAAGTAATAATTTAAATTAATAACATTTTGAAATTTTAACTTTATTTTAAAATTTGACGGTCAATATATATAAGCATAATTTTTAGAGTTCAGGTAATATTTATCAAAAACATCGTTGTTTAGATAAATTAATAGTTGCCTAACATTTTTGACGGTCAATATATATAAACACGATTTTAAGAGTTGATGTAATATTTTTAAATTTTTGTTTAATTCAGTGTGGAATATGCACCACTATAAAGTTCAGGAAGGAAAAGATACGATGCGTAAAATTTATATAATATTTTTAAATTTTTATTTAATTCAATATAAAATCAAGTGCAGATCTAGAAAAAAAATTAGTTGGGGGAAGAATATAAATAATTGCCAAAAACATATATAAACAGGAAACTTTTCGCTATTATATGCTTTAAGTAAGAACATATGATCAAATTTACTCTATCTATATAAGAACAATCAGAAAATATAAACTACTAAAAAGTTTAAGAAAAAAAAAACACGATGCTTACAAATATATATACTTTAATGTGCATTTGACTTCGATAGTAACACAGTACGTAAATAAAAACGATCAAAATCTATAAGGACCAAAGACGTATACATATTCATACACTAAGTTGAAGATTCCGTCTAAACTACATCAATATATCATAAACATATGTCGTCACCATGAAGTCGAAACTGCAAAATACAATCCAATATATCATAACTAGTAGTGTAAGCCATGCTGTACCATTTCACCGTGTGATTCATCCTCAAGTTAAAAGGACATAAAGCAAAAAATTTAGATGGTCTAACAATACCCAAGTAAAAATCATGACCCAAACCTAGATCACTAAACCTAGAGTAGTTGTGTATGTTTGACACACATATATTGTATTAGTTTCAATCAAATGTCCCAATTTTTTTTTTTTTTTGATGACCCAGGATTTAATCTCTGGGGGCTGGGGGGCCATGTGAATACCCCAGTGGCCACATACTGCGATAATCTGAGTGGAGACGGATTCGAACTCAGGTCCCGTAGGATCCATGGAACGCCATGCTACGACCCGACCACAAGCACGTGGTTAAATGTCCCAAATTTTGGAGATGGAGAAATCTCAATCTTTAGAATTACCTGCTTATTTTGTTTTAAATGTTTCTATCGATTATGATCATCACCGTCTTGTTGCTGTCTGCAGGAGCGATACAAACCAGAGCCAAGTGTTATGGTGGCTACCGAAACTGAAAGATCATGTCGAGTTGTATGGAATCAAAGTATACATATCAAGGTATCACGCTTAGCTGTTTCTAAAGTGTGAGGAAGCATTAGCGTCTTTGTAAGAAGATACAAAAGAAGAAAAAGGCAACATGAGCCTCAAGTTCAGTAGAGAAGTCATGTAGGTTTTAGTTACGAGAGCATCTCCAATGGGGAGTCCCTAAGGGAATCCTTAGAGAAAAAATAATTAAATAATCGGTGGATCCCATCAAAACTTAGGGATTCGATCTTTAAAATCTCTAAATAAAGATCGATCCTTGCACTATTTGCGACACGTGACGGCACGCGATTGGTTGATTTTTTTTTTTTTAAGTCTGAAAAAAAAAACTTAAGGACTCCACAATGGGTACACCATTGTGGATGCTCTGACAATCTTGTTTTAATGCATAGTTGCATCGTTCACTGACGTAGGATGATTGTCAACGAGGTTTGGATCTTTTGTTGTATGTGTTTCTCGAGATAATTGAAACTTCTTTGTGGTTATTTCACTAATTTAGATAGTATATAAAGTTTTATTAAATTAATTGTATAAAAATTAAAAACGATTCTAATTTACCCTTAAAAGAGTTAAGCATACATTAATACATATAAAGAATGTGGTTATAAATTTTATAAAACATTAAAGGCTATAACCTTTGGTAAATAGAGAATTTACCGAAAACTCAGTATTTTCGTAGAGGTTAACCCACATATTTTAAGAAAAAAATCAGAAATTATGACAATTTTATTTTAATACATAGTTGCATCGTTCACTGACGTAGGATGATGGTCAAAGAGGTTTGGATCCTTTGTTGTCTCTGTTTCTGGAGATAATTGAAATAAGAAGTTCAAAGTTCTTTTAGTGAAAGAATTTTAGAAAAATTGAACCCGTTAGCAAATCTGTCTAATTTACTTTATGTGTTTCACACTCACTATGCACGTTCATCATTCAAATATCTGGCTTCTTCAGAATCAACAACGAAGAAAGAGTTGGAGGCAATAATAATCTTTTGGAAATAAGGAAGAAATATCCATGATTTTGTGAAAAATGAAGAAATATATCACTTAGGTTCTGACTCGTTTAGTTTTAGAGGGCTGTGAATATTTGAAAGGAAAAAACTAGCAAGAGTTATAAAGTAAAAGAAAAGTTTATCTACTAATAATTTTAAGTGGGAATGGAGTACTTTTTAAATGATTTTTACCATGTTTTTATTGTTTTCTCTTAAAATAGAAACGGTTTCAAGAACTAAGAACATTTTCATCAATAGATTTTTCATCAAATTTATAGCTATAAAAGTATTATTTTAAAAAATAAAGGGATAAGAGAACAATTATTCTAAAAAAAATCAAGAGATTCATGTCCACTTGTCTCATTACTACTAGTTTAGTTCTTTTAATTTGTAAAAGTTAATTATTTATTTAATTTATAAGAAAGCATCATTATTATAATGATATGGTACAACCTAATAATGGTGTTCTAAGATTAATTGTTATTATTCTATTTTTTAAAAAAATAAAAACTGATTTTAGTCCAATAACCCTCAAAAAAGGCATTGCAAACACATTACATCAGCGAATTTGATCAAAAACGGTACAAACATTCAATCAAGCATCTTGAAATTCACAAGACGACACAGTCAACTGTGGAAACAGCTCCGGGCCAGGCTTCATCTCGTTACTCAATTGGGTTTAATCCGGGTAAAGTACTAACGGCCCATTCGTCTTCACTGCGGATGTAAATTGAAAGAGAAACACGAACATGAAAGACCGGGAACCTAGGCCTGGGCATTTTACCCGGATCCGAAGACCCGACCCGGAACCGATCCGAAAAATCCGGGTCTGGGTAGGACCCAAACCGATTATTTTACCCTATTGGGTCTTGTTGGGGAGGATCCGTGAGTTTTGGACCTGGCCTGATCCGAACCCGAAATTCGACGGGTACCTGAAATACCCGAAATTTTTAGTATATATACGGTATATATGAGTGTTTTAATATATTTTTGGTATTGTGAATATTTTTTAACTTTCATATTTATGTTTTCGGGTATTTTTCATGTTTTTGTTCATATTTTAGATAAAATTTTAGATGTTTTTTTAAATATTTTAATATTTTCATGTATATTTTTATGTTTTGGGTTTTTTTGGGCTGGACCCGAACAAAACCCGACCCGGAACCGACCCGAACCCGAACCGAATTTTTTAATTACCCTATTGGGTCTAACTATTTAAGACCCGACCCGACTCGGACCCGACAAGACCCGAACCGAACCCGAACCGAAAATTTCAAAATACCCGATTGGGTCCTAAACTCTAAGACCCGAAAAACCCGAACCCGAACCCGAAAGGTCCCAACCCGAACCCGACCCGAACCCGACCCGAAGACCCGAATGCCCAAGCCTACTGGAACCCGCATGGAGACCACCGACACACGTCAAAGATAACTTGACCGCCACATGCCTTGAGAACCAATATTCAGGTCCTACTTGAGAGAGGTAGAGAGCACGCCACCACCGAGACACCAAGGCGGTGGAGAAGCCAAGGCGGTGGAGGAGCCAACGGCCGCCGCGCCACACCGAAAGAGAAGCTGACAACTAGAACTCATTCCGGGAGAGCCACCACGAGCCCCACGCGCCATCACCGCCGGCTAAAAGGAGAAAAGAAATTTACAAATGCAAATAATTATAAAATACTAAATAATAGTTCCTCCGTTTTATATTATTTGTCATTGTAGGAAAAAATTTTCGTTTCAAAATAAATGTCGTTTTAAAGTTTCAATGCAAAATTCATTAATAAGATTTTTTATATTATTTTTTTATAGGTTGAAATATGATTATGTGTATATGTAATTGTGTTTTTATTTTAAAAATATATAAAATCATATGTTTTCTTAATATATGAAACAGAAGGAGTAATAAATACGGAGAAATAAATTTTGGAAATTTCACATTTCAGAAATTGATTTATTTGATTTTTGTCCAGGGGATGATCCAAACAAAGCTGAAGGCATGGGCTCACGCCTCACGCTGTGGCTTTTGTGTCTACCACTCACTCGTCAACCTCCTAATTCTTTTTGATCGCTTAATACAATCTTTTATCGTATTATTCACACACAAAAAAAAAGAAACACAAAGTTGCATGCATTTTCGAGTTGCGTTTTTTGTTTATTTTTGTTTGCGTTTTTTGTTTATTTTTCAGATTTGTTTTTCTCTTTGTGTCGACTATACAATTTGTCAATTGATATGGCCAAAAGTATAGAAAAAGATACAAGTACAACTATTAAACTTTGTTGGTTGTTTTCTCCAGCATATAGTAATATTTCAACATTAGTGAAAATATTACGAATTTATTCTAAAATTAAACTCAATTGTGTATACTAAAACAAGAATCGTTTCTACTCCCAGACTGGAGGGAGAAAAATAAAATAATGGCTAATATAGTTTGTGTGTACGAGTGTTTTACGAAGAAACTGATCTCGTAGCCACCACTGGATCTTGTGGTTCATCATCAAACTGATACTTCTCGTAGACTTGTAGCAAGAGATCACGGCAACGAACAGTGGCTCCAAGCTTGATACAAGCCAAGAACGCACCGGATAGTTTACGGTGAAGACTATAGGCTTCATCAGGCGGTGGTGTGAGCCTATGTTTCAACATAGTTGCTCCTAAATTCGAGACGCTAGAAGTGATGTTGTTGGTTCTGAACGCGTAGCCACCAGGTTCTGCAAAAGGTAGACCCACGATGAAACCAGCTTGGACGTGAGCATCTAACATCACGTCTGGTTCGTCTCCGGTCAAGAAGCCGAGTCTCCTCGACATTTCAATCACTCCTTTGCTGTCTTTATCAGCACATGCCATCACCTGCAAAAACAAGGTTCAAAATATAAACCAATGTCCAACAAATCGGTAACTAGGCTCTTTATAGGAGACTAGCAACTAGCCGGATTATTCATGACTAGTGTTAACAAATTATCCATTTATTTTTTTATATATTTTACATTTACATTTAGATACTTTAGTTTTTGTACTTGATTATAAATTTATTTTGATGAATATATTATAAAAAAAAAAAACTAGACAAATTTGTGGCTTTGCACTAAGGTTATTCCTTAATTTAAGGATAAGACCAATTTATATCGATTTAAACATTAAACCAATTTTAACTAATTTAAAACGATTTAAACTAATTGAGTTGTTTGGTGCACAAAAAAAAGCTAATTCAAATGCATAAATCAATTTTTTTTTTTTTTTTAAAATGTTTTGGTTATAGCCAATTTGCTGTCTAGACCGATTTTTAAAGCCTTGATATAAACTGTTCTCTCAAGATTCAATGGTAGAGATAAGTTTGTTACCATTCGTAGATAGTCATCGACGAACTTCTTGGGGTAATCACGAGCTGCTCCGAAGTCGATAAGATTGATTGTTTTTGTGGGTTCATCGTATAAGAAGTTTCCCCAGTTTGGATCTGTCTGCATGAAGCGGAAGACAAAGAGTTCTTTCAATGTGAGTTCTAGCATCTTCCTCCCAACATAATCTCGTGTTTCTTGATCTAACGAGGCTACTTTATCAATGGGGACTCCTGTAAGAAGTATAAGCATGGATTAGTTCACCGACAGATATATGTAAAAACAGAGTAAGATGAGTTGCAGTTTACCAGAGATAAGTTCTGTGGTTAGAACCTTTTTGCTTGAAAGCTCATCTATTACACGAGGCACGTAGAACCCTGGAGTGTCTGAAAGCAAATCACGAAAGTGCTTTTGACTGATTGCTTCAATCTCATAGTCACACTCTCGTGCCAACTCTTCTTTGGCAACCTGCAAAAGAGCTTCATCATGAATCTCTGAAAAAATAACTTAAAAGGTTGTTCTGTCCTAATACAACCATGTTCTCAGGGAGAGGAAAGTGAAGATACCTTTACAGCTCTGTCGAGAAAGAGTCCCTTTGGAATTAGATTTGTATAGTTTAATAAGCGTCTGACGTTTTCGATATCACTTTCAATGCTGTTGGCAACTCCAGGGTACTGAATCTTCATTGCTACTTCGAATCCATCTTTAGTAACAGCTCGGTGCACCTAAACCCATCATTACATAAATGGAAAAGAACAAAACCATTCAAAACATTCACAAGGACTAAGTTAGGAGTAGTACCTGACCAATACTGGCTGCTGCTAGCGGTTCATAATCAAAGCTAGCCAACTTAGATTGCCAATTTGGACCTAACTCAGCATCCAAAACTGGATTAAGTTGGCTCCTTGGCATCACATCTGCACCTTGACGCACAAGTTCCAGAGCATTCAAGATCTAGAAAAGAACCTACTTCACATCAAACAAGACCTACGCTACGCTGATCAAAAGATTGGGGAAAGAGGAAGTTATCTGCTATTTACCGGGGCAGGAACAAGACTCTCGTCCTGTATACTCAACATCTGGCCAACTTTAAGAGCTGCTCCACGCATTTCACACAACCCAAGAGCCAACCTTTCTGCATTTTCTTCAGAAAGTAATGACGAGAGCGCAGGTTGATTCCCTTGTGTGGCTGGTGTCCCATTCACAAGCCTATAGGTTGATTCTTTAACAGCTCCCCAAGCAAGACCAGCTCCAAGATTGAAAAACCTTTAAAAAACTCACATATTTGTTAATGGCTTCATAAGTTAAGTTTAAGTTAAAACCAATCGGCAATAACTGGATTAACCTCGTATTTTATATATATTAGTTCATTAATTTTTCAACTAACGTGATGTTAGACGACTTTCATTCATTATCACCACGCTCAAGCTTGCGCAACTGTAAGAATAACAACCATAGAGTGACTTTGGCTAGGATACCATGCTAAATTCTAGATTAATATGCGTTTCCAAATTAAAAACAATTGTCAGAAAAATTGGATTGGTCATAACTTTTTATATATTATAGTTCACTAATTCTCCAACTATATGATGATTTTTGTTCATTAACAGGTAAGCACGTAAAGGATTTGTTAATGGCTTCATCTATCATGTTCGGGATATTACGAGCTCACAACTTAAAACTATTAACAGTGAATTGATCCTAACTCTTTATATATTAATTCTCTAACAACCTATGTGACGTGACTTTCATTCATTAACTCTGATGGCTCTGAAATCATGTGTACGAGATTATTATGAGCTTCCAACTTAAAACCAATTGCCGTCTCTAATTACGGATACACATTCATTAACATCATCATCATGGGACTGTAATGTAAATCTAAGCCTAAGCAAGTAAAGGAGTATACCCATAAGCTCTAGCCATAGGAGTTGATGGAACCTTCCGTTCTCTAGGCCTCCGTCTCTTCACCGTAGCTACCTCCGACGGAGAAGATGATGCTACTTCTACTCTAACTCCAACATTCTCTCCCTCTTCAACCTTGATCTCGCCATCTCTATCTATAACCCTAGCTTCATCGATAGATTCACTTCTCACTATCTTCGAATCAACAACAATCTCAGGCGTGACAGGAACGGTTACATCCGCTATGCTCGATCCGTCATCGTTTTTATCTCCCTCGTCGAAGAACACGACGGACGGTTCCTTCGATCGACGGTTAGAGAGGTTGCGAAGCTTCCCTGAGGTGAGTCCGACTAAGTCGGTGGCCGCAACCAAAGCTTTTTTCCCCAAAGCTTCGAGATCTCCGTTTCTCGCTCTCTGCAGCTCCGGAGACTGGTGATAGATCTCCTTCGCTACGAGCGATAGGCCGTCGACGAGTCTGGTTAGATGCTTCCACGAACTCATCGCGATTCAAATGGCGGCGCGTGGGAAGTTGGATGATTGACTTTTGTTTTTTTTCTTCAGCATTTGGTTTGAATCATCGTTGGAGATTGATTTTCTCGAGAAAAGTTTTATAGAGGTGTGTGTGTTCGTGCGTTGGAACACGAAGGTCGGAGAGACGAAGACGCGAGGTTTACGTGGGGATACGACAACCAAGAAAAACTCTCGTCTATGGAGTTTCGGCCCAGTTAAACTTTTATTTATCGTTACCATTTTAGGCCCATTGGGTCATACAAGAGTTCTACGATAGCCTCCTTTACCAATTTTGTAGATTGTTTTCTTTTACTAATATTTTTTGGTTTTAAACAAATATTTTAATTAATTCTAGTACTTTGACCCCAGAAAATAATTACAGTATTACATCTATATATTTTGGAAGATCAAAGAAAATGTGTTTTTTACCATACTATACTATAGTATGTACTCTGTTTTTTAATAGAGCTATACATTGATGCTATATAATTCGTATTCAAATTCACATATTATATATTGTTACAAAATAAATATTTTTTATCGTTTTCATTATTAAGAATAAAATATTTTTTGTAAAATAGACTGTTTTGGATAGATTTATCGATTGTAGTATCGTCTGTAATATTTTTAAAAAATTATAATAATATAATTAGAGAAATTCCCTTGGATAACNCCCTTTTACCTTGTTTGTCACAAAAATAGTTTTTAAGGAAGAAAATGACCAAAATGTTTTTTTTAGAAGCTAAAAAAATCATTTATATGCATTTATACCCCTAGGGTTAACTAATTTGCACTTTAGGGTTTAGAGTTAAGGGGTGGGTTTGGGGTTAGGGTTTCAAATTTCAAAAAAAAAATTAAAAAAATTAAACTTTCAAAAAAAAAAAAGTCTATTTTGGTCATTTTATTTTTTTAGGGCTATTTTTGTGACAAAAACTTAAAAAGGGCTATTTAAGAGAATTGCCCATATAATTATCTAATATTTTAAAAAATGATTATTTTATTCTAACGAATAGAAAACGAACTACTACTGAATATGGTAGATAAGTTGTGTAAATGTGTAAGCACCTTTGATTATTTAAAGTTTTAAACTTATTAGCCGAGTGCAATGCATTATTTCGAATATAAAATTGGGAAACCACTCAGACTTGTCATGTTGGTAGGCAGTATACTTTCAGATTGAATTAGAAATACGACATAGTTGGCATCTACCTACAGGTCTTCATCATTGGTCTACTAATATATAATAAAAGCCAAAGATTGATTCCAATTAATTAAGAATATAGTTAGTCTTGAGATCTTCGAAAACATTTGAGAGCTTTGACAAACAAGACGAAGAGAAAATGTCCATCACAGCTCAAAAACATCCCCTTGCAGGTATATATTTACCTAATCTTATTCTTCAAAAGCATGTTAAGTAATATGTTCTTTTGAAATCTGCGTTTAAATCATTTGTTAAAACTCTTGCTCTCCCGTCAAGATCCTGAGATCCATATTCAATCTTCTGTTTCTCGAGAGGTTTTTGCTTTCCTTAGGTGAGATCATATAGACTTTTGTTTAGGTGGAAGTTTTTTGTTGTTCTTTAATGAGAAATCTATTAATGATGTTTGTGAAGACACTATCTCTTGAAGATCATTGGCACAAGTTCATTCAACTTCGTAATGAATTTGAAGGTCATCAATCTACACAGAGAGACAATAGGTTTCCCCCAAAAGCTCATTTGGATCTAGAAACAAAGTTTGATGGTTTTTATTTAATAATGGCTAATATTATAGAGCCAATGACTATAGTATAAAATATCCACTTTTAATGGTTAACGAGTTTAACCACTTTACGCAATGTTATACTCGATGATAAGTTCAATTATATCACATTTTAAATTTTTTATAATGATACATTGATACATGATACAATAAATCATGTTGATATACTTAAATATTATTAATAACATGTCTTCTAATTCTTATTAAACTTATATAAAAGTAAATTTACAAAATGAATATACAAATATGATCGTAAATATTATGAAATTTCCAATATATAACACAGAATAATATAAAGAGAAATTCCCTTGGATAGCCCCTTTTAGTTTGTTTGTCACAAAAATAGTTTTTAAGGAAGAAAATGACCAAAATGTTTTTTTTTAGAAGCTAAAAAATTCATTTTTATGCATTTATACCCCTAGGTTTAACTAATTTGCACTTTAGGGTTTAGAGTTAAGGGGTGGGTTTGGGGTTAGGGTTCAAATTTCAAAAAAAATTTTTAAAAAAATCAAAATTTCAAAAAAAAAAAAAAAAGTCTATTTTGGTTATTTTATTTTTTTAGGGCTATTTTTGTGACAAAAACTTAAAAAAGCTATTTAAGAGAATTGCCCTAATATAAATTTTTTACAGATATAATTCATTAAGTATGATAACTAGATTATATTTTCGTCTTATTATAGATAACATTGTTAACAATATATTCTCTAATACTGATAAAATTTACGTAGAAAACTAATTGTACAACGAAAACCTTATAAATATACGTATCATAGAATGATCAACACTCTGAAATCTTTTTATCAAAAACACACACTCTAAAATCTATTAATATATAACATAAAATAATGTAAAAGTTTCATAGATTTAAAATTAATTAAAAATGATAATTAGGTTTATACTACTTTCCTTATGTAGATAAAATTTATGTTCTCAATATAATTTTAGTAAAATATATCTTAAACTAATTATATAATTACGGAATGTAGACTTTGTAAAAGTAAAACATTTTATTCAAAACTTATGCCAATTAAAAGCTGTGTATTTGCCTATAAAATCTTGAAATGGGCCCATTTTAGAGGCCCAAATAAAAAGCCTATAGTTCATTATCCAGCCCTGCCCCCTTTTAGTCTCTTCCATAGAAAACAATGCAGATCGTGTTAGACTTCTCCTCCGCCTTCCGCCACCCACGCGCCGCCGCACTAACCACCATCTCCGGCGTATCAGTTTCAAATTCTCCGGCGATAAAATTTCACTCTACGAACGTATCTCCATCTTCGAAACCACCGCTACCTTCTTCCTATTCTCGTAGATGTTTCACCTGCCGGTTTGGCGACGGCTCGCCGCGGTTCGATTCGAACGACGACGTTTATTACAACGAGGATAAGAGTGAAACCGATGATTATTTAATTGAATGCTTGGCAGATGAGAAGACGGAGGAAGGAGTTCTCATCTCGGTGGAGAAGCTCGAGAAGAGCTCGCGGCGAATCCGTTCGAAGATCGGAATGGAAGCGAGCTTAGAGTCAGTGTGGAGCGTGTTGACTGATTACGAGAAGCTGTCGGAGTTCATACCGAGTCTTGTCGTAAGCGAGTTGGTCGAGAAGGAAGGCAACCGTGTTCGTCTTTTCCAGGTTTGTTGCTCTTACTACGTAACACTACATCAAGTTTCGATAGATTTGTCTGTCGATCTTATCCAACTTGGGTGATAGAGCCGTATTGGGTTCGGTTTGATTCGGTTTTCAGTTAGTTTGGTTTGAATAGCCGTATTGAACCGAAAGAAGATTCAGTTCGGTTATGAAATTCTGCCGGAATTAATTAAAGTTTTCGGTTAGATTTTTGTCAGAATTTAGTTAATTTTTTTGATAATTTTGGTTAAATTAGGTTAGTTTAGTGATTTCTATTCGAAACTTTTGGTTAATTCGGTTCACAAATTTAGTTAGGGGTTGTCTAACTGAACCAAAGGAAGATTTAGTTGGGTACAACTAGATCGGTTTATGAAAATTCTGCCATAATTTTTCAGTTTCAATTCTATTTATATTAAATTTAGTTAAAAATTTGGATATTTTTGGTTAAATTCGATTATTTCTATTAGTTTAATGATTTATATTAAAAAAATTGTTTTGCTCGGTTCATAAATTTAGTTAGGGGTTGCCTAATTAAACCAAAAGAAGATTTAGTTTGGTATAATTATATTGGTTTATGAAAATTCTGCCATAATTTTTCATTTTCAATTATATTTATATTAAATTTAGTTAAAAATTTGGATATTTTTGTTTAAATTCGATTATTTCTATTAGTTTAGTGATTTATATTAAAAAAAATTGTTTAGCTCGGTTCAAAAATCTGGTTAGGATGGTATCATATGGTTAGGAAAATCTTTTAATTCTAAAAGCAAACTAACCGACCCAACTGAACTGGTTTATCTGCCAAATTGAACCGAACTCATAACCCTACTTGAACCGATCTTTTTTTTTTGTGCTTACCATATTGGTAACCTAATCGAGTTTTGTTTCAAGTTTCTTTGTATGAGGAGCATCAAGTGGTATGGACAAACCAGTCTCATTCTCAGGTTTGTGTTTCTTTGAACAGATGGGACAGCAAAACTTAGCATTGGGTCTTAAGTTCAATGCCAAAGCTGTTCTAGATTGTTTCGAGAAGGAGCTTGAGATTCTGCCACATGGGAGGAGACGTGAAATCGACTTTAAGATGGTCGAAGGAGATTTTCAATTGTTTGAAGGCAAATGGTCCATCGAACAAGTAAACATTATATCATATTGAAACACATTCATATACCTTTTCCTCAGAGCTGGTTTTTATTCATAGTTCTGTTTTTTTTTTTTGTTACACAGTTAGACAAAGGGGAGGCTTTGGATATACAGTTTAAAGATTTTCGGACCACGCTTGCATACACTGTGGATGTAAAACCAAAGATGTGGTTACCTGTACGGCTAGTTGAAGGAAGATTGTGTAATGAGATCAAAACAAACCTTTTGAGTGTTCGAGATGCAGCTCAGAAAGTCATTGAAGGTGTTATTCATGATCTTTGAGTTTTTATTTTTCTCTTAAAGACCAAGTTGAAGTAGTGTTTCTACTTCCCTGCAAGTTAGATAGATACACGTTTTTTCTCACTTGTATATTCTGATCTATAATTCTTTAAATATACCAAGTTTTTCCGACATTTGATTGTTCTATTCCGATCAGAGACCTAAAAGTTTGTAGTAAACATGTAGTTGATTTGAAATTAAGCTCAAGGTTAGATTAAGATTGCTTTGGAAGGAATCAACTAGATGTTAAAGGGTGAGGTATTGGGTTCGAGGAACGCTAAGCGAATCAATAACCTACCGTTGGATGTGGAGGCGTTTCCTCCCACTGTGAGGGGTTAGGATCGGTGCGTTGCAGCTCTGTGAACCGGGGTCTACAGGACAGGCTGTCACAATGTTTAAACCACAACTTGAATCAGATTCATATAAATACATATTGTCTTCCCTAAATGTACAAATACAATCATCACTGCTTGAGTCCTCCCCAGATTATAAACTCTCTGGAAGCAAGACTGTAACACAGCTACAAAACAAGAAGCTTATGGCAGATGATGATGATACAACAGAGAGAAAACAAAACAATTTTATTTATTGATATCAGAATTGGATGTTGCTCTTGAAGCTCTGACCAAACCGCCAGTTCGAAGGAACAACGTTGAGAGCTGCCTTGATTCTTCCATTGCTAAGTTGAACTTTGAAAGAGAGAGATTGACCATTAAGGTAGGTGTTGCTTTGCCAGTTAGCTCCCCAGTTTCTTGACATTGTCTCCCATTTGTTGCTCCTAGAGCCTTTGATCCAAACTTTAGAGATCTCACCTGCTCCTCCTACGTTTGAGATTAGAACCAGCTCGAAATAGTTCCTACCGTTCATAGTGAATCTCATCCCTCCACTTCTTCTGCATCCAACCCTATAAGAACAAGAACCCTTTAATTTAAGCACACTGTTATTGATCTAAAATTAGATAATACTCATTTGTTTCTATAAAAATATATATGTTTTAGTGCTTTTCCACATATTAAAAACATATTAAATTTGAATTATTAATACATTATTTTCAGTTATTATTTTTCATAACCTTTTTGAAACTTAATATAAAACGATTTTCCACAAATTTAAATTAATATAAATTCAATAAAATGAAATTAATAATTTTAAAGTTTACAGTTTACTATTATTACATAATAAAAAGTGTAAGTGTATAGAAACATACAAAATATATATCTTGGGAGCAATTTCTTTTCAAAAACATATACTTCATCCGTTCCCGAAAGTAAGATTTTCTGGATTTTCTGGATTTTATTTTTATTCCACAAAAATAGATTTTCAGTATTTTTAAGGTATTTTTGTATATTTTTAAGAAACATTAATTGTAAACATTTGAATTGATTAAATTTTATTGGTGGATGGTTATTGGAAAGTGTATAGGAAAATAAATAATAAATTAAATTGTAAACATTTATTATATTCTTAATAAACGTAAAAAATCTAGAAAATTTTTATTTTCGAGAACAAATGGAGTATTTATTTATTCGAAGAGAGTTTATTTAGTTTGGTAGATGTATATTGAATATAAATGGTAATTTTATTACCTTCTGTAGAGGATGGGAACGATTCCAGCTTTGTACTTAGCGATGGTGAGAAAGGCAGGCTGAGCCATGTCGAAGTGAGGTCTTGGTGGGTTGCACCATCCTCCATTGTCGCTTGCCTGAGCAAAGTTTGGTGGACAGAAGTTTGTGGCTGTGATTGTGATTGATCTGCCTCTAAGACACCATTGTGGCACTTTGGTCGCGTCGCAGACGATCTGGTAACATCCACCACATGACTTTCCATCATTGAACAGTGCAGTGCTCAATGCAGCAGTGTTGGTCTTGTAACCGTCCGTGTATAGGTTTCCATAACCACATGCTCCACCTGAAGAAAGAACATATATAAATCAATGCCTTGAGGAACAAGAAAACTCATGAAAGGTTCATATCATTAGAATATATTTATTTGTAAATACAGAATTAATAAAATTTCTCCAAAAAAAAAAAAAAAGAAATTTCTTTAGATAGGTCATTTTAGTTTGTTTTCACAAAAATAGTTTTAAAGAAGAAAATGACCAAAATAAGTTTTATTAAAGGTTAAAAATGCATTTATATGTATTTATACATCTAAAGTTAACTAATCTAGACTTACTGTTTAAAGTTAAATGGTGGATTAGGAGATGAGGTTTCAAATTTCAAAAAAAAAAAAAAAAATCAAAAAAAGAATTATTTTAGTCATTTTATTTTTCGAGAGCTATTTTGTGACAAAAACTTAAAAAACTATTTGAAAGAATTGACCATAAAAAAAATACAAGTTGAAGTGACATTTTTTTAATAAAAATATCAAGCCCTAGTTTTGTAACTTACCCATTGTACCAGAAGCATCACTTCCACCATAGAAGGTTGCATGAGCTCGTAACCAACCTGCAGAAACAGAACTAATCTTCATGAAGAACACTGTGTAGAAGATAACTGCGACCAAAAGAGAGACGTTCTTCGTCATTCTTCTTATAAATTTCTTACGTTTTTTTAACTTTGTTTCCTTTAACTAAAGAAGAAGTTGATGATGCATAAGACTTAGGCTTCAGCACCTATTTATAGTAAAAATCACAGAGCTTGTTTCGATTAAGATATGTTTATAAATTAAGTATAAATGACTTGGAATTAGCGGTAAACGTTGAAACTAAAGAATACGATTTCGTGATGATTGACCCAATGATTATAAGAGTACGTAAAATACGGAGTTTTCAAGCATATGATAATTATAAGGCATGTGAGTCATGTGACTTTAGGTAGTCGCTTTTTTTGTTTATTTCATTTATTTGTTCTCTTTTCTTAAGTTTAAAATTGATTTATCTTGCCAACCAAGTTTAATAAGTTGTAATTTTTTGTAAGCAGATTGGTAAAACGCCCGTTAGTATAAAACAAATATAATAGACTTGTGCATATATCAATCTAGTTAATAATATGGTTGAAACTAGATTTTAGAAAACTAGAATATCCATCAAATTTTGAACTATATATATTTTGATGTTATAAGTTCAAGATGCATTTACACATTTGATGCAAACACATTTACACATTCAACATGTAATCATATAAATAGGTTGTACTTACAACGATCTCGTGAATGATTAACTAGAACTACAACATTAAACATTAAATAGCTATATATAGTATTACAAATAAATATACAATTATAGACAAGTCGTCTCTATAAAAGAAGCAAGGACTAGAGGGTATATTTTTTAGCTGATGCAGACGGAGATGTTCTCCGGAGAATCGGCTCGTCTGACCACCACTTGATCTAGCCTTTGAATGGATAGTCGACCAAAAAAAAAAAAAAAGACAAGTCATCTCTTGACTATCGGCAATGAACTTATAATTCCAATATTAATGGGGTTCTATTGACAATTCAACGTACGACTTAACTGATAAGTGCTCCTCCATTTACGCAAATTCCGTGGTACGTTCCAAGTTGCCAACTTACTACGCTGATAAACAGATTGTATATTTATCAAGGTTTCCGTACATATAAGCAAATTGTTTTATGTACAGTTTATAGTTAGAAGACTGTCTTCTAAGTATATATTTAAATCGGAAACACAACAAAGGGATCGTGTTCTTGTTACTCAAGAAGTAAAGTCAATCCGAATAGAATTAATAACATGTTAAATGGATTTAAAGTTGATCTGTACAAATTTTTCATTTACAACTTTTTTTTGTTGGTCGTGTTCCTTTACAATGGTTAATTAACTTTTCTAAGTTGATTACTTGAATATAGAGTGCTTGGGTAGATAAGTAATGTATATATGATGAATAGTCATTTTTTGAAATACTTTAATTTGGATTTTCGACCTATAACCTTCTTTTTCGACTTATATAACCTTAATATGTATAAGATAATCGAAGTCAAAACTTCAAAATATACAAGAACGTAACGTTATATATATATACCCTCATATTATGGCATATATAATGGTGCTTCCACGTACTTATCACATGGGTGATGCACTGATTCCATTTGATAAACTCACATATGGGACATACCATTCTCCATATTAGGTATAAATTTCATAGTTTGATATAATCGCAATTGTCAATGAAGTTACGCCAAGTTATTATAAGGGAAAAACAAAGTTAGAAGTACCATGAAACAGTACTTAGCTTAGGGATAACCTTATAGAACCAAGCAAGAATATTTGATTATATATTTTGTATGAATTATTATATTTGGAAACCACTTGGTATAATGTTTGATTAAATTTTTACTAATACATCTACACTACAAAATGTGGCTTAAGTAAAAAAAACATTTTTATCATCAATGGAAAAAACTTAAGTTTATATGCCCTTTCTCAAAAAAAAAAAAGAACTTAAGTTTATATAAAGCTTTCATTAAGATACAAACATTTTATCACCAAATGTGGATAGTTCAGTATAGTGCAAATAAAGCACCCAAACATAAATCTTTATAACATATACAAAACTATGGGTCAGTCCGCACTTGTCTTTTCGTTTAACATTTGTTTTTATCTGAAAGAATTTATTTTCACTAAATTAGTTTAATATTTGATTTTAATTTGAAAGGCTTAATTATATATTTGGTATGAATTATTATTTCTGTAATTTTTTATTCACAGTCTGCTTGAAGTTATATAATTTTCTAATACAATTATTAGATTTAGTAAGTAAGGATCTATTCTGTTTTTATTTCTAAATTTTATAACACAATTGTTATTGTCATCTAATTATATTTCTTTTCGTATGTGTTTGTTGCTAGGTTGTATTATATTATGTCTCTCGTTCGGTTATATAGCCTTATACGATTATTTTCATATCAGCTGTAGTTTAAGTTCAAGGTTTTGTTTTGGAATTTATGATATAACATTTTATAAAATATATATTTATTTAGATACAATATCGTAATATGTCTTGTTTATATATTACCTAAGATCTCATGTTTATATTATAGAAACAATTTTTTATTTTATTTTTCTTATAACTTTTATTTTATTTTAACATCTTGTTATAGTTAATAATTTTAACTATTATTTTTTGAAAATTTTGTTTTGATTATCCAAAGGTTATATATACATTAGGATATGTGAAGACAAACGCAACTTATCACATGCTTGACTGGTCTTCACGATTATGGCTTGTACCGTTGTGTCTCGTGTCAGTGTGTCTTATCCTCTCTTGTTCCTTCGAGGCCCTAGACCAGAACTTCACATCATTCACATTCGCCAGTAGTAGAAATAGACCATCACTTTTTTTTTTCTTCTTAAGACATAAGCAGAGTTCATGCTCTGTTTTATCACTCTTCTTAAAAATCACAATCTTTATTGGGTCATAAATGTTATCACTCCTATCATATGATCATTATCTTCAACCTAAGCCCTCTAAGACGAGATCAAGAACCAACTTTAACTCAATGGCTACAAGCCATTCATGTTAATATGTCATGTAGACTTTATCCTCACTATATAACTATGAGAAGTGAAGAATATACAGCACAGCATGAATAGTTAAAAGAAAATAAATAAAAGTAAACTCTGCAAGGTTAAGATAAACATTTAACTCTTTACTGAATTTAACTCTCTACTGATCAAGTCTTAGTGTAAACAAAGTTACCAAAGAAGCAAACAAACCATATTATATTTTTTCTTGGGTTGAATTATTTAATGTCTATAACATTTTCACGGCGAACAAGTTCCGGTCACCGGAATCTTTCACCGGAAACAACAACAACCACCACAACACAGTAACATAGTATATCTTACAGACACAAACTTCTCCATCTCTGATCTTAAACCGATGCAACAGAAATCTCATCTGAACCGGTTGTAACCTTAAACACATTCTTGCTTGAAGGTAAACCACCCACTGGTTCATCTTCAATTCCACATTCATTTGTTCCTCTCCTAATCATGAAATAACCATCCTGCAAATATAATTTCATATATGTTAACAACCTCCAAATTTAAATTAGCTTAAAATTTAATTGCAAAATAACACTTACATCACCCCAGCTTCTGTTCCATTGATTTGCCAACAACTACAAACAATTCAAAAATAAACAAACGTTATAAAATCTTGATTTAACTTCAATTTTTTTTAATAGAATGTTCTAACAATTACCCAATAATCTTCTCCATCATCAGTAGTTCCCCAGCCAATAAGTTTCACAGCATGACCTCCAATGTTAGAACCTGTTATGTGCTTATACACTCCAGATTTGTAATGAGCAAAGTCCTAATCAAAAACACAAACTCATTAATGATCCAAATCTTTCTTACAACTTCATCAATAATCTAAAGACTTCTTTGATGTTTCTTTATTACCTCATAAACTGTGAAAGAGACTTCAACAGGTCCATTCTTGTAAATCTCAGCCATGATGTCTTGTGGATTGGACTTGACAGTGTATGTGCTAACACTGTAATGCTTTGACTGGCTCCATAACTGGTTTCCACTAACGCATTTCCTCATGCATTTCGGTGTATCATATGCAGGTTCACAACCAGGGTGAGAGCATCCGGTTTGATCAAAGTATGGATCACACTAATCAAGAACCATTTGGAATCACAATCAGAAACAGTTCCAGTGTTCAGGATCTTTTAGTGAGAAACTAGTAGTGTTACCTCTTCAGTGACAACACCACTGTAGGAAAAGTATTGCCAAGCAGCAACTGGGTAGCCACCGTCACAACCTTCACCACAACGGAATCCACAACATGCTAAGAGATCATTTACTGATAAAGTAATGTTCTGAAAATTGAAGAAACAAAGAAGATGATTAGTGATTCATTGAACTTAAGTTGTTGTTTTTTTCTTTGAATTTGTTGATTAGTGTTTTTACCATTCCAAATTGGATACAGAATCTATCAGATAGTGATTCAACAGCACCAAAGGCCCAGCAAGAACCACAATGTCCCTATAACCACAAGATCTCATTAAAAACAGTTCTTTTAGCAACAAAGATACACAAAAAGACTGAAGCTTTACCTGATCTGTCAAGACAAGAGCCAACCAAAACACACACACAAAATCAATAGTTAGTAACCGTTTATAATGAAACTGAGAAAGCTGAAAAGGACCAAACCTAAGATGTTTCCAATACTGGTGCACTGTGGCCAAGCGGTTCTAGCATCGAATGATTTAGGTAGCTTTAGAGATTGATCATGGCTTACAACAGGAACACCTAAGAGTAACTTCTTAGGTGTTGGTTTAACCCCAAGGAGACGCTTAAACTCTGCTACCTGCAAACATTAATGATTAATCATATCATTACTAGAAGAAACCTTTTGTTGTTGCTCATCTAAAGATCACTTACAGTTGCGTTAGAGAAACGATCATTAATAGCAGCTTTCCATCCAGCGTTTGGATGTTCGTTGACTTTCTTCACTATCTCTTCCTGTAGAAAGTCAAAATCTTGATTAGAGATTAATCAGAACAAAAATTAGAGATTAATCATAACAAAAATTAGTAATTTTTGATCAGAAGAAAAATTAGTAATTTTTAATTTAAAAAAATAAAGAGAATTCTCAGACAAAACCTGAAGTATCTTCGAGTTCAGTTTCTGTTTGGTAAGATTGTCTGCTGCAACTCCCTGATTCAGGACATAAACCACACAAAGTTTGGATCTTTCTTGATGTACTCATAATGTTCATCAGAACCCAGAAGCAGTATAGTATAAGAGCTAACCTGTAACACGAAAGAGGAGGAGACAAGACCTAAGAGCAAGACAACAGAGACCAAACAGAGTTTGGTTGTAGAATCAGCGGCCATGGTTTTGGAATCTCTCTTCTTCTCCTTTCACACTTTCTCAAGTCGATGAATCCCACAAGATTAAAAGATCTCTTGAGAGAATCTCCCTTTATAAATTAACAATAATAATGGAAAAGAGGGGAGAATCTCCCTTATCTACTGAAGAAATGACAGAGACTTTTCTTGGGAAAGTGAATTAAGATCTTAGCCGTTGATTGGTTCTCTCATCTACCGGATAACTAGGCGTTTCAATGTATACATGATCGCCACGCTGCGTCATTTAGAGCTTTACACGTCGTCGTATTGCGTTGTTGGACTCCTCGTCACGAAATCGCCGTAACCACTAGATTAGTATTTGTTACATTTTGTTGATTTCATGCGGAAAATTTGATAAATTGGAGTAGTAGTTTTAAGGTCATTTTCCTAAATAGTAGTCCCTCCGTTCCATTAAGATGGATATTTTGATGTTTTTACACATATTAAGAAAACATATTAATTATACATCGTTCTTAGAAATTATCAAATTTCAATGTATTTTAACCAATAATCTTTCAATAAATTCAATTATTTTATTGAAATTTGCAATTTTTGTATAGAAAACATAAAAATACATCTTTGTGAAATATTTTTTTTGTAAAACATTTATCTTAGAGAAACGGAAGAAGTATTTATTTAAAAAAAAAAAATATTTTATTTTTATTTTTAAAAAATTGAAATTCTAGCTTTAAAATTTCATCCCTTAACTCTAAATTCTAAGTCTAAATTAGTTAATCTTAGAAATATAAGTATATATTTACCTATTTAATAAAATATGTTTATCGTTTTTTGATATTTTTGTGACAAAATCTTTTTAAAAATTATTTTAAGATATTTTTCTAATTTAATTTATACGATCCATTTTATAACGTATTTATATAGATTTTTTCGATTTTATATTCAAGGTGTTGTGTAAAATTTTATTAAACTATAGATTTTTAGTTATAATATTTATACTACAAATTTGTTTAAAGATTAAAACTTAAATTATCCGCATTTGAAGCGGATGGAACCATGATAACTACATATTTTCGTAATTTATTCTTAAGGTGTTGTGTAAAAGTATCCAAGACCGCACTCATTAACATCTACCGTGAACACGTTACTACTTTGTGTAAATCTATTTTTTGATTACTAGACACACACCATATGGACCCAAATTCTTACAAGTTATATATATAGACAACAAAAACTTATTAGTGATAACAAAAGGTCTTTAGAAATTGGTTTACATGATAGAATCACAATGCATGGGAGTTAAGACGAGCTTTGTTGAGACAATTGAAAGCATCGATGTAGGAGACGAAGCCCATGAACCAAAACTCAAATCCATCTTGCGTCACCACATGCACATACCTCTCGCTTGGCTTCAACACGTTCGATGATGAGTTAATGCTCCTTATCTTTTCCAACTCCATGACCACCTATCAATACATTAGAAACATCACATTTTTTTTATTAGTACTGATCATTGGTCTGTAAAGTGGACCATTAAAGAGTCATATCGGCCTTGTTCGGTACAGTGACGATGCGATTACTTCCAACGATCAAAAATCAGTTATCAAATTAGGCAAAAAAAGAAGTAGAGTAATAATTAAGTAACTACTATGCCGCTGTGTAAAATAGTGTCACTAAAAATGGTGATGCGACTGTTTTCGAGCGGTAAAAATACTGCTGCCGGTGGTAGTCTTCACATACTTAGGTAAAAAAATTAGTTATAGTTTTGATCGCAAGTCGCTGACGCAACGTTTCTGAAAAGAACATGGCTATAGTCTAACCTTATAATATGCTGGAACACCGGTGGAGGGATTGCGGATAGCGTAGTCGCTACAAAAAGTGATCCTTTTATTAGAAATGTATAACACTCCAGTCACTGGTCCTGAAGTGGTCGATATGTAGCAAACGAACGAGTCCAAGAGTTTCTCAGCGGCTAAGAGACCAAACTCTCTTTGAAACACCCTGTATGGTCCTCCTTCAACCAATATTTTAGTGCCTTGAGCAAGCCTAGCCCTTGCTGCATCACTTATGCTAGGACTAAACTTCACTGTTCATGTCCAGTCTCGTAAAAACAGAGAGGTGATTTAAGTTTAGTTCACCTTCGAAAATAAAACTAATACAACCCAAATCAAATCCGGTATTATTTTTCTGAACGGGAGAAAACAAAACCAAAGTTAATCTTAGTCCAACCAAACCAAATCAAATAATACTGAATTTCTATTAAAAATCACATTTTCCGTTAATAAAAATAGGTGTACATTTGATTAATATAATGTTTAATTAGGGGATATTTTTTATAAAACCAAAGTTAAACTTAGTCCAAACTAAACCAACACATAGTTAAACCTAGTCCAAACAAACCAAATCAAATAATCCGAAATTCTCCAAAATTTACATTTTTTTTTTTTGACTAATTTAAAATTTACATTTTCCATTAACAAAGTGTATAATTAGTTATGGAATATTATTTATAAAATGAAACCTATTTTATAAACCAGGCGTTTTATTGAAATGTCACGTACGGTGGTCTTTCAAACCGTCGGCGAATGATTCAGCCTTACGAGTCACCTTCTCCACTTTCCTCCCGCACCGATTCCACACCTCAATAATCTTATCTTTCGACCCTATATCAATCCATCATATATATCATCAGATCAATATCAAGCTTTATAATCCAACATGCTTTTCTCTATAATGAGAGATTCTTAACTAAGACACATGTTTATAAAGTAATTACATTTTTACATTTTTTTTTGCTTACTCTTATCAGAAGCCGAGGTGGGTTTAGTAGTCTGGACGTAAGGATTGTAATTGTTACTACCGCCATGACCGTTGGTCTTATGCTTAACCGTGGAGTCTTTCTCGTTCACGGTCTTGTATTGTTGACTCATGATGTTGCCTTATGGTACGTATAAAAGAATACGATGGAGGTGAGGTTAATATAGATCGGAGGCTCGTGGGTTGTACGCCATCGAACTTTTATTAGTTGTTTAAAAAAAGAAAAAAGATTCTGATTAGTGATAACATTGATTAATTCGCAATGGACGGTACTGTAATAATTCCTTTGGTGATCAGATTCTTATTCTAAATTAGCTGGGAATAAATGAATATTACGGTTTTACCAATCTGTTTTGAATTTCACATTTTTTCCACGTGACGTTTATATTTGAAGAAAAAGTTACTTCTCTGTATCAAAATAAGTGGTTTTTAAGGTTTTTGAACATCGATTAAAAAATTACAAATTTTTATACAATTTTTTCGTTCATCTAAAAATAAAAATAACTACAACTAATTCAACAAATAAAAAATCATAGTGCATAATACAAACGGTTAAAAACATCAATTTACATTTAATTTTCACATAGAATTGATACGGAGGGAGTAATAGTTTTTTTTTAAATAAAACGTTAATAGTTACAAGCATCAACATCTCAATCCATAAAAGAGGAGCTAACATCACAATCACAACAAAGATTTACTACATTTGCTTATAGCTGGAAAAACAAACTGTGAATTCAATCATGCATTGCTCTCACGCGTCTCTGTAGACAGCATAAAGTTCAGACGTCTAAAATAACAACGACACGAAGTTCTCTTCTCCTAGTGTAAAGTCGAGTCCGCACGTTGGAGCCAGCTTTGTAAAAGCATAAGCATGCGCGCTGTTTTTTCTTGTTGGTAACCGTTAATCCAACGGTTCCTCTAGGCTCTATCCCTCTCCTTTTCTTTCCTTTAAATTTAGATTTCACTTTTTAGTGATAGTAAATAAACGAAAAACAAATTCTTTTCTGTCAAATATTTTTCTTTCCTTTTTGTTTTGAAATTATTCCAATCGCTGTTTTCCTTTCATAAAGAGAGAGAGAGAGAGAGGAGACAACGTTCCTTCTTCCAGAGTTTCTCAGATTCTTTCCCTTTTTAATAAAAAAAAAAACAAAAGTAAAAAAAAAAGGGTTTTGATTTGAAGTTTCTGACAGATTCTCCGGCGAAATTCTCGGCAATGTCGACGTTTTCGCCGTCTCTGGTCCTCTCTCTCATTCTTCTAAACCTATTTCTGGTTTCATCGACGGAGACGATCAAGGAGGGAGAGATTAGATTACCTTCGGAGAAGATCAACGGCGAATTCTGCAATGCAACGGCTAAACCGGCGTCTTGTCCGGTTAAATGTTTCAGGGCTGATCCGGTTTGCGGCGAAGACAGCGTTACTTACTGGTGCGGTTGTGCAGATGCTTTATGCCATGGCGTTCGTGTTTCAAAACCAGGTGCTTGTGACGTTGGTAATGGCGTTGGTTTGTCTGTTCCTGGACAAGCTCTGCTTTTGATCCACATTGTCTGGCTCATGGCTCTTGCCTTCTCTATTCTCTTAGGTCTCTTCTGAATCTTTTGTTTATAACTTTTATTGTTCTGTATTGAAACTACAAGAAAACTTAAGATGAAGGATCGTTATTTGGTTTGGTCCGTACAAAAGAAGCTTTCTTGAATCTTGCTTTCTCCATCTCTTTCCCAAGATAATCCAGGATTGTATCAGTTACGTGATTAGGCAAACAGTTTGCGTCTAGCATCACTTTCAAGTACTTGTATGCTTCTTTCAATCTCCCTGCTTTACTATTCACTTCGATCATTGTGTTGTAACTCACAACGTCTGGGTTAATCCCATTGCTCTTCATGTGATCAAACAGTCTGGTTGCTTCATCTAACCGGTTTGCTTTCCCTAGCGAGTTGATCAATGTGTTGTACATTACAATGTCTAGATACCCTCCTTGCTCCGTGAGTCTGTCGAGAACCGCGCTGGCTAAGTCGGCTCTTCCCATTTTCCCTAACCCTTGGATTATTACATTGTATGTTGCGATGTCTGATGCGCAGAAGTTGTCGCCCATTTGGTCGAGGACTCCACGGGCGGTTTTGTAGTAACCCTTTTTGACGAAGGAGCTCATCATTGAGTTGTAGGTGTAGCTGGTGAGATCGGTCACGCCCATATCGTTGAATATCTCAAATAATTTGCAGGCTAGACTGAGATCACCTTTGGAGAGGTAAATAGATAGGAACGTGTTCATCATGTCGACGTCGAAAGAATCTGGCTTTGCTTCTACTCTTTGCCCTCTGGCTAGAGCAAACAAGGGCTTAGGTTGGTTTACCTGGTGGGCTAATTGGTCCATGTATGGAGACGATGACCAAGGATCTTCATCTTCCAAAGGTAATGATGCTTCCTCCTCAGCTTCTTTTGAATTCTTCACCATGCTAATGATATCTAGGAAGCTTCCTTTACTTGGAAACATTGGGGTGTAATCTTTATCTTTGCTCTGTGGACGTTTCAGTGAAGCTTCAACTCCAGCGTTCCATCTCAAAACGTTAGGCACCAAGTTCCCTTCCCTTACATGCTTCATCAACTTCTCTTTCCAATCCCACCTCCCTTGCTTGTGAAACCCAACCAAGAGCGAACTAATCGTAACCAAATCAACAGAGAAGCCTCTAGCTTCCATCTCCTCCACCAACTTCACCGCTCCATCAACCTTCCCTTCCCTACAAAGCTGCAACACAACAATACTAAAAGTAATCCCATCCACAAACTGACCCTTCTTCTTCAAATCACAAAACAGAGTAAACCCAGCCTCAGCTCTTCCGTTCCTAAACAACCCATCAATCAGAATATTATACGTCCAGCAAGAAGCTCTCACCCCTTCCTGAACCATCTTCTCAAACAACTCACACGCCTCAACAACCTTCCTCGCTTTAAACATCCCATCTAAAACAGAGTTATACAAAACAGTATCCGGAACAAACCCATTATACTCCATCTCACCAAAAACCCTCATCGCATCACCCATCCTATAAGACTTACAACACCCTTGGATCAGTACACGATACGTCGAGTTATCAGGCTCATGACCAGAGACTTTCAACTCCTCCCACACAACCAACGCATCTTTCACTCTCCCAGCCAAACACAACACGTGAATCAAACTGTTATACGTGCATATATCAGCATTTTCCATCTCTTTAAACAAACTCAACGCAACATCCAAATCTCCCCAAGTACCAAACCCATGGATGCATATGTTATAACCGTAAGTATCAAAACGGAATCGTTTCACTCCCTTTAGCTTCTCGAAAACCGTTTTGAACTCTTCCTTCATATCACCTCTCCTTAAACCTACCAAAAGCTCGTTTGCAGCGACGTTACCAGGGAGATAACTTAAAGAACCTTCTAGAAGCTTAAAGAAGATTGAAAGCGCGAGTCGCAGCTCTTTCTTCTTCGCGAGAGCGATGAGAACAGAGTCGTACACGCTAGGGTTTAAGCAGCCTCCTGACTCCTCCATGTAATCCAAAACTCCTAACGCCGAATCGTACTTACCGGAACGGATCAACGAATCTAACAGAACCTTTGACGTCGTTTGGTCTAAGTTAACGGCGTCTTCCTTCATCGAAGTTAGCAGATCGGGGACTTCTCCGAGAAGATTTGTACGGCAAACGGTGCGGAGGATCTGGGAGTAAGCTGAGGAGGAGTGTTTGTACTCTGGACGGAGGGAGAGACGGCACCATCGGAAGAAGGTTAGCTTCTTGGACGGATCTAAGGAGTTTCGACGGAGGATCTGGAGGACGATTGGTTCTGAGATCGGGATTGAGTTCGCGTCGAGGTTTCGTGAGCCGGATTGAGATAAGGTTTTGGAGAGAGAAGCGATGATGAGGATGTTGCAGAGCTGTGGGAATGGTGATGATTTTTTCGCTGGATATTGGCCGGAGATTGTAGATGATACGGCGGTGCTTGCTCTTCCATGACGCATCGCATAGCGAACAACGGACTCCGCGAACGACTCGGAAGGAAGTGATGGGGGCGGTGAAAAGAGAAGAAAGGCAACAAAGAACGACGTCGCTTTGAATATATAAAGCGTAGCCGTATGAATGATGTCCCTGATCAATGACCATGGGTAAATTATCTGAACCGAAGCAAACCGAATTAAAAGATACTGAATCAAACCAATAAATACAAGAATTGTCTCATCATATAAATATATATATACAACTTAGACCAAAAATTGAATAAATATCTAAAAATATAAAATAAATTTCTTTTATATTCAAATATCAGTTATATTTAAACCTTAAATAATTAAATATGTTAAATACAGTCTATAAAACAATATTTATATCTAAAATAATCTGAATCATTTAATATTTTTACATAATTTACTGAATATTTAAATGAGTAATTACCTTAGATAGCCTCTTTTAGTTTGTTTGTCCCAAAAATAGTTTTTAAGGAGGAAAATGACCAAAATGTTTTTTTTTGAAGCTAAAAATTTTATTTATATGCATTTATCTCTCTAGGGTTAACTAATTTGGACTTTAGGGTTTAGAGTTAAGGGGTGGGTTTGGGGTTAGGGTTTCAAATTTCAAAAAAAAAAATAAAAAAAATCAAAATTTCAAAAAAAAAAAAGTCTATTTTGGTCATTTTATTTTTTTAGGGCTATTTTTGTGACAAAAACTTAAAAATGGCTATTTAAGAGAATTGCCCTATTTAAATTGAGTTATTTTTTGAAATTATCTTTAAATAAAATTCATAAAATTAAATCGAATATAAAATTGTATTATATTATATTGTTATTTTATAATTTCAACCGAACTAAACCAAATCGATTCAAACCAAGTTTGCATTGGTTATTGAATGGACACTAAACATTTCTATACAAAATACTCATAACCGGAACAACCAATTTGAACCAAATCAAAAACCCTCTCTCCCTTTTTTAACACCAAGTCACCAACAAAAATACCCAAATGTCAAAGACCAGACCATGGCCCGTTTATCTATTATAGTGGGCTCATTTAAGGCCCATTGATTCTCAATTTTTAGTCGATAAACCCTAAGGTCTCTCCTTCGTCTTCATTCTTCTTTCGCTTGCCGTCTTCGTCCATCGATTCAACCGTCTGTAAAAAAATGGGTTTCAAGAGGAAGAAGGGAGACGGCGAGGGCGAGGAAATGGAATCCGAAGATAACAGAAGACCCAGCTTCAACACGACGGAGAGAAGGAACGTGATATTACCATCGATGATAAAGAACAAAGACAAGAGAGCCAAAGTGTACGCGAAGCAGAAACACGAGAAGAAAGTCGAGAAGCAGAAGAAGATCAAAGCTCGTGACGCTGCTGAGAAACTTGCTCTCGAGCTTGGCGAAGAGGTTAAGAAAAAAAAACAAAGATCTTGCGAATGTTTTGAGTTTATGAGAATCTAAGATTTTGTGTTTTGTGTGTTTGCAGCCACCGCAGAAGCAGATTCCGAAGACGATTGAGAATACGAGAGAAGCTGATGAGACTGTTTGCAGACCTGATGATGAAGAAGTAAAGTTTTTTTTTTTTTGGATCTTTTCTAAATATATATTTAGGTGTTTGTTTTATTCTCAGTTATGTGTCTTTTTTGTAGCTGTTTGCGGATATTGATGCTGATGAGTTTAATCCTGTCCTGAGACGTGAGGTTACTCCTAAGGTCTTGCTCACTACATGTCGTTTCAATTCCACTGTAAGTCTTTTTCCTCAAGACACAACCTACCACTGTGTGTCTCATTAGCTGTATTGTCTAGGGGATGTTTTGATTAGTTTAAGTGATATCTGTGCATTGCAGAGACATAACTTATACTATATCCTACCACATTGTCTCATAAGCTGTTGTATAGTTAGTTATGATTGGTTTATGTGTTATATGCCCATTGTCTCATAAATTGTATTGTTTTGTTGTGATTTTTGCTTTATGTAATGTTGTGTTGGTGCTGTTTTGATTCGCTTATGTTCTATGTGATTAAACTTCTACTATTACCTACCATTGTCTCATTGTATACTTTTGTTGTGTGTGTTATATGTGCATTGCAGTGACAGAACTTGTACAAATAACCTACCATTGTCTTGTCTCATAAAACATTATATAGTTTTGTTATGGGTTTTGCTTCAAGTAATGTTGTTTTGATTTGTTTATGTGTTATATGTCCATTGCAGAGAAGAAAACTTATACTATAACCACCATTGTCTCATCACACATTGTTTAGTATTGTTGTGATTTTTTCTTCGTGTAATGTTGTGTTTGGGGCTGTTTTGATTCGTTGACGTGTAATTGCAGAGAGGACCTGCGTTGATATCGGAGTTACAGTCAGTGATCCCCAACTCTGATTATCACAAGAGAGGAACTTATGATTTGAAGAAGGTAAATTACTTTTAGTTTCACAGATTTCTTGTAGAAAGTTCATCTCTTTGCAGCTATATATATAACCTTTTTAGATATATGATTTGTTCTGCAGATTGTAGAGTATGCAACGAAGAAAGATTATACATCTCTTATTGTAGTTCATACAAATCGCAGAGAGCCTGGTTAGTTTGTCACTCTCCTGAGTTTAATGTTCTGTTATCAATATTTATATGTTTTGTTTCAAGCTTTTCTTTTTAAAAAATGATGTAGATGCGCTGCTTATCATTGGTTTGCCAAACGGGCCTACTGCTCATTTCAAAATGTCAAATCTTGTTCTAAGGAAGGATATTAAGGTATGTCAAGCAAACACATTGTGTCTTTGATAATGGATTAGTCATTAGTGAGTATTTGATTATGGATGTTAAAATTTGATTTCAGAACCATGGTAACCCTACAAGCCATGAACCGGAACTGGTTTTAAACAACTTCACAACTCGTTTAGGAAATCGTGTTGGGAGGTAAACTATATAGTTTTTGAATAATCTTTATTGTCTTTGATCTCTTGTGGCTAATGGTTATGTTTCTGTTTTCTCTCAGACTTTTTCAGTCACTGTTTCCTCAAGAACCTAACTTCCGTGGTAGGAGAGTTGTAACATTCCACAACCAGCGTGACTTTATTCTCTTCAGACATCATCGGTAACATAGTTTCACCCTACTCTTCTAGATTTTCTCTAAAAACATGTACAGAACTGATTGCAATTCTGTTTTTTTTTTTGTTTAGTTACATATTCGATATCAAGGAGGACAAACAGAGTGGTAAAGGGAAAGATGGTGTTGCTAAAGAGAGAGTAAAACCTCGTCTTCAGGTTAGCATATCTAAAGATTCACATCTCTTTTTTTTGTGTTTTGGATCTATCAGTTTATATATATCCCATTATTATTGGAATCTATGTGCAGGAATGTGGTCCTAGTTTCACGCTTAAGCTAAGAACTTTACAGCATGGAACCTTTGACACAAAAGGCGGAGAGTTTGAATGGGTTCATAAGGTATAAAAATAATCACCATCAGACATATTATTACTATTAGCTTTGATGCTTTTGTTACTTAAAGAGTTTTGCTAAGTATTTAATTTTTTATATTTCATGTTTTGTGTTTCCATTACAGCCTGAAATGGACACGAGCAGGAGAAGGTTCTTCTTATGATGAGTGCTGCTGTCTTCACCCAAGTTTTGTGTTTATTTTTGTTTGAAGTTTTTACCCAAACCAAATCTGTAGGCTACTTGCATTGTCTTCAGAACTTCACTTTTCTTTTAAATATGAGTCATCAAGATTTCAACAATATATATTTTGAGTCGAGTCTAGCATTTTAAGTATGTATTGTCTGGTGGTGTTAATGATTCGATCTCAATGGTTAGGAACTCAAGTTATTGTTTGTTTTGTTATTGTTATTTAAAATCTCTGGAAAAAATAGCGATTGAATATATATATATATATATATATATATTTTGTGTTGCACTACAAGTAGCAGGAATCTACAAAAAGAAAACGAACAGTATTTGGTCGCAAGTTAAAGTTGTAAGTCGCACGACATTATAAGCGAACATGATCTATTTTAGTCGCAGACTATAAACGAAAAGGCCTGAGAAGATCAAAATCTAGACAAGTAAAACTAGGCTTGATCGTTGGGTACCTGATGAGGTTTGGATCGGATATTTTAGATTTCGGTTCTAATTTATTTCACATCTTAGATCTTATTTTAGTATAAGAATCGGTTTGGTTATAACACATCGGCTTTAGTTCTAATTTGTATCACATTTTAAAATTTATAAAATAATCCTATATCATTTAAATTTGGATTATCAGATCAATTTGAATATATCTAAAATAAAATCTAAAATTTAAAATCAAAACATAAAATATATATTTATTTATATAAAATTAAGTATTTATGATATTTATTTAAATTTTACATACTTCTTTATAGATATCATATCAAAATAAATATGAAACTAAATATTTAAAACACATTTATGTTTTATATATTTATATTGCATATTAATTGGACAGATCAGTTTATTCAAATAATTTTTTTGGATCATTTATTTGGATTCGGTTAATAACATTTCGGGTTCAAATATCTTTCATAAAACATCCTATAAAATTTATTGGGGTAATTTTTACATTTTGAATTGGATTTATCGGGTTGGATTTGGATTTAGGGTCACAGATTGTATGCCCAAATGTAAATAAAACCGTATCTTATAATATTTTGGGCTCATCCTTTTGAGTAGTCGAAGCTTTGATTGCCTAAGCCCATTGGACTTTTGATAAATCGTCTTCTCGAAGATTTACTCTTGTTGTCGTCCGCCGCATTGGTGACGATTGTATCGAGAAAGTAATGAGTTTTTTGGCCTACGTCATTGTTAATGACGACTGTATCGAAGAAGAATATTTCTCAAAATATGCTTGCAAATTAAAAATGAGCGTTCAGTAAAAAAATTTTAACGATAGCACTCCATAATTTAACACTCTCCACTAAGCTAGCAAAAAAAAATGCTAATCTATTATCGAGATAAAATTAAAATTCTTAACCTTACTAATCTTTTACTGGAGATCATTATAGTCTTATAGATTCAAAGCAATAGTTCAATTACCGTGTTTGAAAAAGTTATAAGTGCAACAGATATTTGGCATATTACTATTCATTCCTTTATATTTGGTACAACATATAGTGTACTATTGAAATAATTTTTACTTTATATTTGACGTTTAAAAAGAAAAATATAGTATCATTGGAGATATTCGTATATAAAAATGATGGCTCATGCACGTACTTCTAAGTCTAGTTAGATCTATTGCTAATTTAGCACTCGTCATTTTATTCATACTAGATTTTCATACACCATACGCATATATAAAAACATTTTAAAAATGTTTTATTTCAAAATTTTAATTAATTTATTTATTTAATTTCTAAAATATAAAATATTCATTTATAATTAAAATTCTATTTAGTTTATAAGAAATTTAGTCTACACTGACATTTACTGACATTTAATTTAAATAAATAAAATTTATTTTACTTTTCCAAAAAATAATTTTATACATTTTTTATTTGTTATACTATAATAATCAATAAATATATCACATTTTTAAATAATTCATGTCATTATTTTTTATAGTGATTATAAATTAAAAAAAGGAATTGGTAAATAATATATATGATATTAATTAAAATAAATGGTATAATTATTTAAAAGAAATCGTATATGTTTATCTATATTTTATTATTTTATATCTTAACATGAATTATAATAGCATATATATTATATTTAATAAATCATAAACATAAACAATATATAAAATAATTTATTCATAAAACTTAAAAGTAATAAATAAATATATTTGTACAATTTACAATTCTCATTGAAAATATATAAAATTTCAATTGATAAATGAATGATTTAATTTTCTTTTTGTTATTAATCTATTCGTTTTGCAAATTAATAAATCACATCTAGTATTTAAATTATTTTTTATATTTTATAATTATGGTAATGAATGTATAATTATTACTTTATATTTTCATTTATGGAATTAAATTATGTCATAATTAATTTTATGTCATATTATAATTAAAAAATTTATGTCATATTTTTTGATAGTCATGTCATTATTTTTCAGAGTAATTTTAGGGATGACATATATATATAATATTTGGTAAATAATGTTTAGGGGATATTATTTCAGATTATTATGAAATATATTCTCTAAGAGGAGGGCATACACGGTGTATGCCATTTGTTTTCTTTTTAAAAACTTTCAATGTCGGTTGAGGAGGTAAGCGTTGTCAAGGCACGGCTGTGATCTTTTCTTTACAAAACAAAAACTCTAAATCAATTAATTATTACAAAGCCTGATTATTGTAGAAACTAGAAAGCAATCAAGCTATGTTGACGTTGCCGTCAATGGTGGTGGCTAATGGCTATTACCGGAAAAAGGAATCTTTCTTCCAGTTCGAAGGAAATAAAAGGAATGGTTCGAAGCCTTTTAAAACAAACAATTTAGGTTCGAAGTTCTCAAAAATCTTCATAAGCTCTAAATGGTGATCAAGAAATTATGAAGAATAATCAATTCCTTATTATTTTTTATAATTTATATTATTTATAAAAAATATTTATTATTTATAATTTTTTAATATTTTTTATATTTAAAAAAAAATAAACTATATTTATTTTTTTTATCAAATTTGGAGAAGAACATAAATTAAAAAAAATCTTTTAATTTTATTTTTTTTTATTTCTTTTTTTTTATTATATGTTCTTTTAGTGGTTATCAGTTAGAACCATAGTGAACAAGCAGTAATTTGCGAAGGCCAGTGCACAATCAAAAAATATATTTTATCCCAGACTTTTGTTTTCCGTTTTCAATTTCTTTTGTCAGCGTTTGAGGAAAACATTAAGAGTGTGACTAATAACTTTTAGAGTAAATCAAAGAAATAAATAAAATGGTAACGAGAGAAAATGAAGGAAGATAATCACTCCCATAAAACCTAGCGCAATGATAAGGGTAAGAGTATTGCTAATCTTTAGAGTAATAGATAATAACATAAACAAAGAGAAAAAAAAAGAGTAAATACGAATTGATTGCTATATAAACTTTTGACATTTGCCAAAAAACTATTCACATTATTTCTCTACTAAATCTGATGCTCCTTTCTTTAAAAGATAACTTTTAAATAAATGTGAGAATTAAAATAAAAATCAAATATTTTTATTAAGACAAAAATAAAAGTAAATTAAAAATAATTAAAATAAAAAACACACACAAACACGGTTTAAATGCGCTTAAGGTCTTAATTGGTAGAACTAATGATAAAAAAAGTTACTGCTAAAGAAGCCGTGTGCTCTTATTTACATATTTAATAAGGTGATTGGTAGAAAAATAAATGATTCATATATTAAATTATCATAAAAATTGTATATGATATATAATTTTTTATTCCTCAATAATATAAATACATTTATATTATAATATATATATATATATATATATATATATATATATATATATATATATATATATATATATATATATATATATATATATATATATATATATATATATATTCATATTTATAATATAATGTGAAATATTGAATTATATAAATATTTATGATATCTTTATATTTATAATATAATGTGAAATATTGAATTATAATATAATATAATGTGAAATAATGAATTATATAAATTAGATTATATTATGAATTTGAAATATTATCATTAAAAAAATATTTTGATTGCAAATATAAATTAAAAATATAAATTTTATTTTTGGATATAAACATAATTTTTGATATTATTAAATTAAATAAATAAATTACATAATTATTTTTTAATGTTTATATATTTTATATGCAAATGTTCAACCAAAAACTTAATTTGAGAACATTGAACAAATATCATTTGGAGAACATTAGCATTTTATAAATGTTTTTAAAAAAAAAATTGATTAGACAATAAAGAGTATAATGGTTAGGCTAATAGTTTACTAATTAAGGCTTAAGAAGCTAAATGTCGGCTAGGTGATCGAAGTCACCCACGTTCTTCTGAGAAATTACCGAAATTATTTTGTTTATTTCTTTTGTTCGGTTAATTTCAAAGACGCGAGAGGGAAGTGTGTATAAATAATGAGGCAACACCACAGTATTCGAACCAAAAAAAAAACACACACTAGAAACATAGAGGAACAAAACAAAAACAGATAGAAAGAAACCCTTCTTTGGTCAAACCCTAGTTTTTGTTTTTGTTTTTGATTTTTTATTTTTGTTTTTGATTAATAGATCTGTATTTTTTGTGTAAAAATGGAGAGGAATCTCGTGGGGTATAGGTTTAGTCCTACGGGAGAGGAAGTAATCAACCATTACCTCAAGAACAAGATTCTTGATAAACCATGGCTCGTAGACGATGCCATTAGCGAGATCAACATCTATGCTTATGATCCAGAGTTCTTGCCTTGTAAGTTTCCTTCTCTCTCTCTCAACTTCAAAGGTCAATCACGAATCATTTCTAACGTTGACTTTTTTTTGGGGTTGCAGCGTTATCGAAGCTGGAAACAAAGGATCTTGTATGGTACTTCTTCTGTCGAAGGGAGTACCACGCTTCTGAGAAGAAGAAGAAGGGAACGAAGAGGTCAACACCTTCTGGGTTCTGGAAAGCTACTGGTGTTGATCGGAAGGTCAAGGATAAGAGAGGGAATGGTGTTGTGATCGGGATCAAGAAGACGCTTGTGTACTATGAAGGTAAATCAAATAATGGTGTTTGGACTCCTTGGGTCATGCACGAGTATCACATCACTTCCTTGCCTCCTAACCAGGTAACAAATCTGAATCATTCAGTTTGAGATTCTGTCTTAGTTTAATTGGTTTTATGTTTTGTCTTCTTGATCTTCTTGATGTTAATATGGGGTTTGAGATTCTGTTTCAATTTGGTAGCTTAAGTTGAATTGGTCTTATATATGTTTCATGTTTTCATTCTTCTGATGTAGTCTTGATCTTCTTGATATGAATATGGGTTATGTGTATTCAACAAGTAATCTTCTTTAAATGAATTTGGGTTCTTGGTGTATTTGTATCCGATCTAGTTGTTGGATAATATCTTTAGCTCAAGTTGAGGTTTTATTCTTATATGAATATGGGGTTTGATTCATTTATCTCCGATCTAGTTGACATTACCCATGTGTTGGTTGCTACCTTTACCTCAGTTTGAGATTCTGTGTTTAGTTGAACTGGTCTTATGTTTCATATTTTCTTGATCTTCTTGATGTGGATATGGGGTTTGATTCATCTATCTCAGATCTAGTTGATTTCTCCTACCTTTAGCTTTTGAGGGTCTTAAGTGTTATACAAGTTGGGGCATAGTTTTATATTGCTTCTGTCAAAGGTTGTGAATGATAGATCTGCCTTAGTGTTGTGTAATCAACAAGTAATATTCTTAAAATGTTTTTGGCCTTTTAATTTATTTCTGATCTAGTTGTTGGATGCTTGCTATATTTATTAGCTCAATTTGAGGTTTTTAGTGTTATATGAGCTGTGGTCTAGTTAACTCTTTTGTTTCTATCAAAGCTCATCATAGACTTGTTTGACTGATTTGTATTTTAAATTTTGTTTGGCTTGCTAATAACACTTTTTTTTTGGAATTTTTTTTAGTGTTATATGAGCTGTGGCCTAGTTTTATGTTGCTGCTGTCAAAGCTTGTGGTAGAGTTGTTTAACTGCTAAGTAATTCAATTTTGTTTTGCTAGAACATAACTCATGTGTGTGTGTACCTTTCTTGAATATATTACAGAGGAACTATGTTATCTGCCAAGTTATGTACAAGGGGGAAGATGGAGACATTTTGTATGGTAATAAATCCAATGACTTAAGCCACTCCACCATGGTCTCTGACTTGAATACTGTCAGAGAGATTAACACAGCTCCTCAGGTAAGTCTTGTTTCTGATAATGTGTTTCAGCTTTTCATTAGTATCATCAACCAACCCATTTCTTTTACATATTCAGGTTGAACAACCAAGGCAAGATCTCTACATGTCTGTGGATGATTTGGCCAACCCACTGAACGAGCAAGATGATCCCACTCTATTCAATCCACACACGTTTTTCAACGACAACCACTACCCTTACCAGCAGCCACAAGTTCCCTGGGATGATGATTATATTAATGAACTTCTGAGTTATAACGGAGGGAATCCTGCTGATGTGCTTGGTGATCTAGACATCACAATGCAAGAACACCGCAACGATCACAGGCCAAAGAAAGCTTTGACAGGGATCATTGTTGATTGTTGCAGTGATAGCCATGCTAAATCCATAGCTGCAACGGTAAGCATGTTGGAACCAATTATTATAAGTTTGACATGCATGTCCGCGCAGATTTTGATTTTACTTTATATAAATAAATATTTATTTCATATACATAGTAGTAAATATTTTAAAAGTT